>VZRE01003323.1:0-14452 GCA_013396775.1 Cephalopterus ornatus | reverse complement strand
CAGTTATTCTGTGCTGTTTTCAGCATCAGGCTCCTGAAAGAAGGTAAATACATAAATGTATGATGCTCTGAAACCGATTGGTTTAGCACATTAATTATGAAAATTAGGTGGTCACTGATGCATTTCATGAACAACTTGCTGTGTGACAGATCTCACTGTTTACAGGAATCTTCACTCTGCTTCTTATAATGCTGTACGTATACGAAAGGAGCTTTTTTTGCTGTTTCTACTTCCACAGTTTAATCCAGAAAATCTGGAAAATAGGAAAAATTATGAAGAATGTGCTTGCTGAAGCTCGTAGAAGAAGTCAGTTGCATAGCTGTGAAGGAAACTGAGACACAGTTCAGTGCATTTTATTCTAAGAAACAAACTTGGAAATGGTAGTTTTAATTCATGTAATTCAGTAGAGCAGTATAATCTTAGGATCTGTACTATTTAATGAAAAGTATATGAACTTGTCCGTGAAGGTTGTACTGCAGTAACTGCACTGCTATAAGTCAATATGACTGCTGTGGTTTAACCTCAGACAGCAGCTGCTCACTCACTCCCCCACCAGCAGCATGGGGGAGAGAACTGAAAGTGAGAAAACTTGTGGGTTGAGATAAAGGGTTTAAAAGAGAAAGCAAAAGTGCTGCACTGCTTCCCATGGGCAGGCAGGTGTTCAGCCATCTCCAGGAGAACAGGGCTCCACCACTTGTAACAGTTACTTGGGAAGACTCCAAGCATGTACCTCCCTTCTTTCTTCTTCCCCCCTGCTTTATATACTGAGCATGATGCCATATGGTATGGAATATCCCTGTGTCAGTTGGGGTCACCTGTCCACCTGTCCTGGCTGTGTCTCCTCCCATGCACTCGCAGCCTCCTTGCAAGCATGGCAGTAGGAAAAGCAGAAGAGGCCTTGACCCTGTGTAAGCCCTGCTCAGAACAAGAACATCTCTATATTATCATCACTGTGTTCAGCACAAATCCAGTCCACAGCCCAACACCAGTCACTGTGAAAAAATTAACTCTACCCCAGCCAAAACTGGCACAGCAACACTTGGAACACTGCTGTGGTTATAGAGATATAAAAAATACCTTAATCAGTGAAATTACTCCAAAACTATAGGCTGCTGCATAACAAAAGAATTGTTCAGAAATGAACCTGTACCAGAGTTGCAGGTAGCTAAATATCAATTTACTTAAACCTAGATTTGGTTGTGGTTTTAACCTTAGATGTTGGAGCTGTACTTCAGAAGCCTGTTTAAAAGTTTTGGTGGTGGCGGCTTTTGCATAAATTGTTCAAAATTTAATGTGATCATTCATCTGAAATCGAGACTGTGATGTGAAATCTAACTTCATTTCAGCATTTTCATATAGAACTGCTTCTATCTAAGGTAGACTGAGTAAACGTGAACTTTGCGTTATTGCCCCTCACCTTATTGTAGTTGAATTGAGATGTACAGTCTTTGCAAATCACATTAACTGTATTTGCAGCTTTAAGGCGCTATATTATGTTAGATTTTATTTCTTAGGACAAACCTGGAATTATTTGGCAATACACTAAGATTCTTCAATGGCCGTGGAAAAAAAAGGTGCTGCCAAGTGCTACTACTTGAAGCTGTTCTTAGAGGTGACCTTAAAAGTTACCGAAGCGTTAAAGGGTAAAACCAAGAAATGTTGTTCATGTAGGCTGTTCAGGATGTTCTTTGCCAGCAGTGCTGAGGGGCTTGGGCATGGTGCCAAGTTTGGTCTGAAAGAGCTAGCGTGCCATGACATTATACTTTATTTTTGAATGTTAAATTTGTAGTGCTGTGAAAGCATTTAATCGGTCAAAAAATACCGTCATATAAACTGTAATGTCGTGTTCATTTTAATGAACTAGATGCTTTGAAGCAGGAAAAGTGCTTCAGACTTACGTTATTTAGATACGTCCTAATTGTTTTATTATCAATTTTAGAAGCCACGTAGCATGATCTGCATAAGAAGAAAAATTTTTTTCAGCAAACATAAAAGTGTTTGTGTTTGTATCAACTTTTTGAAATAAGAGCATATGACTTAAACATATATGAATTAATGTCCTTGATTGGAGAGTTTTTCAGTCTGTCTGATCAGACTTAATGCTGAAGTGTTTTGCCCCCCCCCCCCCCTCTATTGTGACACAAAANNCTTAAGTTGTATCAAAATGCAAGATGCATAGGTAAAGGAAGTTGAAAATGAAAGGTAATGTTTAATCAGGACGGAGTATTTTATTTTAAAATTGTTTACTTTAGAATGTGTTCTTTCTTCATAAAATGTATCCAGAAGGTGCATGCAAAATTGTAAGGACTTCTTACAGGCATTGTGAGAAATTTTATTTGATTGTGTTTTTGTTATCTAATTCCTGGTTCTCCAATTCACCTTGTACTTTGAATTTATGTAGTAGTTTATCATATTTGGGAAGATCTTTAATAAGCCTAAATGTGTGGTGTAATGTGTAGTTGTTGGTTTGATTCTTCCTCCAACTCACTTCCCCCACCTGAAAAAAAAAAAAAAAGGGGCCCATGTAATTCAGTTAAGACATGGGGGCAGAAATTATGGAATTACAGAGTCATCTCATAGTATGCTACATGCTGGTAAACTTAAAAGATTTGAGTGTTTTTTTGGAACACCTGGTACAGTGAGGTATCTGTGAGGATTTGGTAGTGGGCATGGGACAGTAGGTGGCTAACTTTTGCTTCCATCTGTATTTACTGTGTTAAAAAAGAAAAAAAAGCCCCACAGTTACCAGAGAGGTTTTTTTGGCAGGTAGTGCACGTGAATATCTAATTTGCTTTCTGTACGTGTGAAATGGACTAAAATTTACATTTGGGAGTAGAGGTCCCTTTTTCCTATCTTTGTTTACAGCTGCTGGAAACAAAGGCAAAATTTTATTTCAGAAAACAGTAAATTCATGGCTTTTATAAGAAGCAAGCATGTAAAGAATGCAGACCTTTTTTTATTCTGGGAGAGCTACTTCTGCATTGAGCGTTGCCTGCTCAACTAGTTTTAAGTCGTTGCTTATTAGCCTACTGACTACTCTGAATTAAGCTTTTAATCTGGTTGTTTCTCTGGTGTCTAAAATAAGCCGCAGTGTGCAGTGTCACATGTCAGAGTCTAATGCTGCTGGGGAAAGTGAATGCTGTAATATGTAAAATACCTAAAAGACCTTTATATGTGTTTTGACAGATTGGCAAAATGAGGTATGTCAGTGTTCGGGACTTTAAAGGAAAAGTCTTAATTGATATTAGAGAATATTGGATGGATCAAGAAGGTGAAATGAAGCCTGGCAGAAAAGGTATTGTTCTGCTTGATATTACTTTGTATTAAAACACTAGGTTTGCAGTAGAACTTTGTGTGTCATATTTTTATCCTTTGTTGCTACATGATATTTTTAGAGTAATATTTTTACTTTCCTGTAATTTATATTTTAACAAAGAATTAGTTTAATCTGTGGATTATAAATAGGAGCAAAGTGGGTTTGTTAAATTGTGTCTGTTTTCCTAAATAGATCCTCCGTGATTTATGGAAAGCAAGGCATCAAATACAAGCGAATTTGGTAGAGGACTTATAAACATGGCCATAACAAAGCCATACTTTTTCCCCGTCAATTGATTAACTTAGTTAACACAATTTATTTTATTACAGTTGGATTTCTTAGTTAAAAATTCACTGAAGAGATTTAATCATTCTAACAAGATGTTAATTTTGTTAAAACACCCAGGTCCTTCAGTTTCTATTAAATTTTTGATTAAAAAAAGCAGAACACTTAATGTGGCTAATTTTGGAGGAAAAAAAGATTTTAGTAGAGGGAAAAGTATCAATTGGTCAAGCTTTGGTACCAAATTTCTAATCTGCAGCACAGCACAGGCCCTTGTACCTTTAGTTGCTGCTTGGGTAGTTGCTTATCATGGCAAGCCCTCACTGTGAACCACTTTCAGAACTTTTCCATCTCAAGATGTGGATGTGAGGACAGTTGCAGGAGTAGTGCTGTGCTTAATGTTACGTTGCTTCTCTTAGAAAAGTCTACTTTTTATCAGTTTTCATATTGCATCAATGAAAGAGGTAAGTATGAAACATTCTGCCCTGGAGATTTATAAAGTCATTGAATGGTTAGGGTTGGAAGGGACCTTACAGACCATCTTGTTCCAATCCTCTGGCGATGGGCAAGGGACACCTTCCACTAGATGAGGTTGCTAAAAGCCCCATCCAACCTGGCCTTGAACACTGCCGGGGATGGGGTATCCACAGCTTCCCTGGGCAACCTATGCCAGTGGCTAACCACCCTCACAGGGTCTAAATCTACTTGCTTCCATTTTGAAGCCACTCTCCTTTGCCCCATCACTTTCTGCCATTGCAAAAAGTCCCTCCCCAGCCTTCCTGTACTGAGAGGCTGCAAAGTTTGAAGACATTTAGTGTACAGTCAGCATAAGGCTTGTTACATCCTTCTGCTGTGTTCAGGAGCAACTCAGTGAACAGTAATTTGGAAAGTTTGAGAAGCATTTTCAACGTTTCTTGAGTAACCACCGAGAATAAGTTTGCATGAACAGGTGTACTGGTGTTGTACAGGAACATTCCTTGTTTTGGATTTGTTGTTAGTTAATAAAAAAGGTGAACTTATAAGGACTTTACCCTGCTGTGTTTTGAGGTTGAATTCAGTAGTATATGCACTTCGAGTGGCAAACTACAATGAGATTTGGTGGGTGGGCCTAGTGACAAAAGTTAAATGATGTAGGTAGAAATGTTTATCAATGCAGCAAAAGGGTCTGAATTTTATTAGGATAAAATTTAATAGTAGTCTGATGCAGTATGGAAGCCTAATATTTCATTAATGCACTCGTAAGCCACCTACTTAGCTATCCTAAAACCAGTGTAGTAGTTGAAATACTATAATAAGACAGAAAAATAAATCCGGCATTTTAAATTATTGTCAGAGTGTTTCAAACAGGAGGTCTGAACTTTGTGCAGTTCATCTGGTGTGTGGTCGAGGGACATTTTGATGATGCTTGGTCCCCTAATAATGGTTAGCACACCTGACCTGTGTTCAAAAAGCAGTCTTTACACTAAAGGCTGGTGGAAAACAGCTTGGTGAAGCTCCATGCACACTACTTGCTGCTTAAAATTATGGTGGTGCCCTGATAAGACAGTGCTGGAAAAAAAGGGAAAAAAAAGGATTATGAGCTCAAAAATTGGAATTCGAAGTTTCAGCTGTTTTGAGGCCCTGCTCCACCTACAGGGAGAAAGCAAGGAAGGGCACCTGATCACTGAGGAAGGAGAGTAGGGGTAAATAGAAGAGTTTGTCAAGAGAAAGTATGAGAGGTAGCCCTTTGAGCCTGCACTTTTCACAGAGTTGGCATAGAGAGTGTAAAGGAAGAATGAGGAGACTAAAGCACAAATGACACATGTGCCTGAACTCAAGCTCTTGAGGAAGATGACAAATTTAGAACTGAGGAGATGGTTTGTGGGGTACTTATTGAATGATTGTCACTGGAAACTATAGTGAACTCAAAGAAGAAATAACTTACGTTGGTTTGTGAGTGTTAGCGAGTGGAATAGAGTCTCTCCAAAAGGTTGCTTATAGTATGTATTATTTATAGTGCTTTGAGAAACAAGGTGGGGTTGGGAATCCCAGAATTATAGTACTTGAAAAGTGCATTGAAGATCAGTACACATAGGTATGGCTTTTAGGAGCCAGCAGGAATATGAATGATTTCCTATTTCTCACCCAGGACTTTTGTGCTGCCTTCTGTTAAGGCCAGAGTTGTATTTCCCTTCTTGTGTTTAGCCTAATACTTGCAAAATTTTTTGTTACACACATTCTCTTTGCAATGTATACTTGTCTAGAGATAAGCTAAAGTTAAACTGAAGTGTTTGAAGTGAGCAGTTTCACTTCGTAACTAAGATAGTTGTTGAAGCAGCTCAGGCATTAATAGTTATGACATAGATTGAAACTAGTCTTTATAGTAATTACACAATAATCCTGCACCACAACTTTCTTTTTGTCCTAAGTGTCTATTTTTAATGCATTTCAGGTATTTCTTTAAATCCAGAACAGTGGAACCAGCTGAAGGAACAGATTTCTGATATTGATGATGCAGTAAGAAAACTCTAAAGACACAGCCATACAAAAACTTATATCATGTAGTTGTATTAAGCAGTCTTTTTACATTGGCTTTAGTTTTCTAAAATATTGTTTTCCAAGCTATTGTATATTTGGATTGCAAAACAATTTGTAAGATGAATACTGTTTTTATGTGCATTAAAAGTGTATTCTGAGTGAGGATGTTTGTGTATACTTTACTAAAAGGAATTGTGTTGCTTTCACCCCATGGTGTAAAATAAACAATTCAAGTAATATGTAAAGCATATTTGTTTATGGCCTTTTGATTGAAGGTGATTGCTGATAAGGCCACCTAATAGCTTTAGTCATTGGTTTAGTTTCAGTTTAGTTCATAGTTAATACAAATTTATTTTGAGATTTCTTGAAATGTCTCAATTTAATTTTTTATTTTATTCTCTTCGGTGTATTGCCGTGAAGCCTTCTGCTTTAAGACTTGATACAAACAGTGAATACTGGGGAAAACACATTTTTGTAAATAGTTTTCAATACTGTATTTGCCAATTTACTCTGTTTATTCAGATATAAACAGTCTTGAGTATATAGCTTTTTTGCATTACTTGCATGAAGTATTAAGCTAAACAATAACACTTGAACACAAAACACATGCTAATTTTCCCATGTTTCTATAGCTTGCTTGACCTAGAAAATACAAATAGCCTTTTTTCTTGAATTCTAGATGTGATGCGTAATCTTTTACAGTAATAGACATATACCTCAGAGTAAGACAGTATTTAAAAGATCCAAATGTGGTTATTAGTTAGTCCCTTTTTCAAGGTTTGCATTAAATTCATTCTGGAACACATACTAACCAGTTATTCTATAGAAAAGGAACAGTTGACTTGTCTTTGTAGGGCTTTTGTTCATTTGAGAGTATTGCATAATCACTTGAAGAAAAGTACAAAGATCAGTGTTTATAGAGCCATTGTACTGTCCACTCTTTTATATGGCTCTGAATCATGGGTCATTTACCACCACCACTTACGACTCTTAGAATGCTTCCATCAACACTGCCTCCGAACAATCTTAAACATCCACTGGACAGATTACGTGACCAATACGTCTGTTCTTGAACAGGCAGCAGTTACAAGTATTGAGGCCATGTTGCTGTGAACGCAGCTGCGTTGGGCAGGGCACGTCTCCAGGACGAAGGACTGCCGCCTCCCAAAGATTGTGCTCTATGGTGAACTTGCCACTGGCTGCCGCAAGAGANGAACCGTGTCCTGTCAGTACCACCTGGGGAGTCATTCTGCTGTGCCTTTTGCAACCGGACGTGTCTATCTCGCATTGGCCTTTTTAGCCATCAGCGCGCTTGTAGCAAGTGTGGGTAGAGTCCTGCCCAAATCTTCATTCGCAAAGCCTAGCCATGATGATGATGATAGTTGCGTAAACAACGATGCTTAAATTAGGCTGTAACACAGGCTAAGCAGTCAAACAGGGTTAAAACTGCTGCAGCCAAAATGTCAGCCTGTCATGTTCCTGCCCCATCCACACTGCCTGCCCTGATACTGCTCTGGTAAGAAAAGCCTCTGCCCTGTGGAAGCTCTGCTAGATCAGATGCTGCCCCAGTGGAAGGGCTTCTTGGTGGCACTGAGTCACCAGTGCGATATAGAACTTGGAGAGATAAGGGGCACACCAGAATGGAAGTTACTGGTGAAAGACCAAAGTTAGCTGGCACATAATAACTACAGCGAAGAAATGGAAGCAAAATTGGGGAAGAGTTCATTTTCTCACTTCATTTAATTGAAGCAAGAAGATAAAACAACATCAGGAAAGCGGACATTTCAAGATGTAGTATGTAGTGAAATGTCCAACCTAATTAGTTTGGCTGTAATTTTCCCATTTGATGATAAAATAATTGTAGTTTCTAAACTTTGTATAGCTAAACATTTTTTAATTATGGAACATCTTAGTACAGTTGTTATTGCAGACATGATTGTAAGTGCCATATACAGGCTGTTCCTGTGCTGCAGAGTTCATAATTCAATGCAAATAGGTATTAAATGGGTGACTTCATCAAGTATACATTACAAATATTACATATTTGTACAAATATGACATATTCCAAATAAATTAAGATCTGTTGTTTTTATAGCTCAGGAAATCTTAAATTTCTAAGAATTGCTTGAGGGTGAATAAAAGGTTAAAGAGATGTTTGTGGTAGCAGATTTGGTTTTGGGCACAACATTCTTTTCTGAGTGACTGCTAACATCATGTAGGGCTATTTAGACTAAATAGAATAAATAGAAAATAGCTGCTAAAATACTACAAGTGAGTGAATGAAATGGTTCATATCACTATAGACAAGCTCTAGATATTTGTTGTTGCAGTATGTATATATGATTTCGTTCCTTTAAATCTGAAATTTTGCAATCAGATTTCATCCATTTTACTTTAAAACTCTTAAATAGCTACTTTAAAGTGCATGATTATATTAGAGGAAACATTGTCCTCCCTTATATTACTGTGGTAATAGGTCACTGGGTGGCAGTTGTGTATCAGAGTACAATATAATTGTGTTCAGGAAGGTGGGAAATGAAAATCATTCCTTTGGGGAGAGTAAGGTGAAAAACTTTATTACAGTGGTTAGTTCTCTTGTGGAAATTGATGATAGAGGTGTTGAAAAAATTAGTATTTGTTAAGCACGAACTATTAGTTAGTAGTAGGTATCTAAATAAACCAGTCAGTTTCACAAATGAACTCAAAAGGGGATGAGTTGATCAGGTGACTGATCTGCTTGTAAGACAATAATATACAAGTAACCTTGATAAAAATTTGACACATTCAGTATTATTTTGAAATAAACAGTAGTGATTTGTCATGTAATCATCCATGGCTGTAGTCTTTCTAATTTGAGAAGAAAATTCTGATTTTTTTTTTTTAATAAAGATTATTTTCTTGCAGAAAAAATACTGGTTAGGATCCATGTAGAAGTGTTCATGGAAGAAAACTGTGCATGTATGACAAGGCTGTGTAATCTGGGATAAGAGCACTGCTTCCTTTCCCACTGAAGTGACGAAAGATGCATTTTATTCTTCATGTTTATGCAGGGCATATTAGCAATATGTTTTATAAATTAAACCTACTATGGAGCTTAGGGGGAAAAACATCACAGTTAGAGCTGCCAAAGTACTATATGTGTGATAATCAAACTGTCATGTACTATGTTGCTCGTGTGTGGAGATGTTTATATTGAAAATAAACAAATGCAGTACTAATTTTGATATTTCTGTTAAAGGAAATGCCCGAGTTATGTACTTATGTGATTTGTTAGCAAAAAAAAAAAAATACGACGATTGTAATTCTGGTAACTCAAATGTCATATTGTTAGCCATGTGGCATGTTTCATGTTTTCCTCTGGTGGTATCTACTGCTGAGAGACCACTGGAAATGTGAGCCCTGCAACTGTAATTACCTTAATGTTCAAATAAAAAACAGTTAAATGGCATATATGTAGTAACAATTTGAACACTTGAAAATAAATGAAGACTTCCGTTGACATAATGTTATCTTTATAGAAATTAAGCTGCACTAAGAAATTCAGCTGCACTGACATGTTACGGAACCTGCTGTTTGTTTATTGCAACTACTGTAATTTGGAAATTTGAAAACTTAATCATCTTATACTTGGTCCACATCTGCAGGTGGGGGATTGATTTGTGTAGCCCACAGGGGTAGAAATTTTTCACTAAGATAGAAGAACAAGTGTCATGTAAATATGGAAGCAACAGATATAAACACACTTTCAAACATCAAACAGAAGAAGAGTGCCTGAGAAGTTGTGACTGTTAAGAGAATGTCTGATTATCTTTTTTCGGTGGAGTGTCTCTTTGATCTGACTATAAAGGTAGCCACAGACTAGATAGGAAAAAGATTCTCACCCGTTTATTAGGTCAGTTACGTCAGCACAGGCTTCTTTAGGAAGGATATTTGTTTTTTACATTCTTGTGGTGATTGATCTGTAGGGAGTGGATTAACTGATTGTAGCATTGAACCTAGGAGACTTTTATCCAAGTGCTTTTGAGTAGTTCAGTAATTTATAGCCACAGAAGGAGAAATTTCTATGGCTCGAAGGGAAGAAATGGACTCGGGTTTGTGGAGGGTTCTTGTGTCCTACCTAGCCCTCATTTACTCCCACCCTCTTACTGATAGAAGTTGTCTTGACTGTGGCTCTGGTGCCTGTGTATGGAAGAGCATTCCAACAAGGCAGTGCTTTTCCTGAATCAAGCCTGTGTGTCCCCTGCTCAGAGTTTACATAGAAGTGAGAAGACACCTGCTGAGGAACTGCAATAAATGGTCCTTGGCTTAGTGGTGGTTTATCAGGGAGCAGAGGGGTGTGTCACTAGTCATGGGCATACTTAAAGGCTGAGATTGTGATGACAGCAGTTCCCTTGGTATTGTATTTTATTTAACAAAAATATTGCATTTTTTGGTAAGATCTGTTTAATTTTGTTTTCATTTTGTTTTCAGTGATTCCATATAGTCATCATTGATCAGATGTCAGATGGGGTAGGGACTGAGGTTGGGTTGAGGACTCAAGCTTTGAAAGCACTGTTATCCTTCGGAAGGAGATGAACTCTCAGTCTTAAGGTGAATAGAGCTTGCTGTAGAACTGCAAAAGCTGGTGCAATTAACATACTATTCTAGGAAATCTTTGGGTTTATTTGATAAGGCTAAATAAGAAAAACATTTTATGCCTTCTTGGCCAGCATGCCTAGTAGGCAGCTGTTAAGTTATCACTTCACTTGGGCAGCAGTTGATGAGATGAAAGCTACTGAAGTAAAGAAATGATAAGATTTTACATAATCCTGTTACTTTTGTTTTTTTAAAAAACTGTTTCACACCTTAGGAGTTTAAATTCTTTATGCTTTCACTAATAGGCTCATGTGCCAGAGTAATTTTTAGGCTGTTGAAAACAAAGTTCATTTCGTATTAGTGAATAGAGCCAAGTTGTTCAATTCATTAAAATATCACACAATCTACCTGGGGGAGAGGTGAATAACATTGCCATATTAAGAGCAAACTTGAGATTGACTTGACCCTAACAATAAACTACTTGAAATTAAAAGTATTAGACAGTATGTAGCAATAAAACTTGCCAGTGTATTTGTGGTGTTGATTATATGTAACCTTTGAAGGTTTCTGCTAACTGTCTCGATGTGAAATGGCTCTGGTGTTTCCTCTGCTTTACACTTGCCATCCCTTACTGAGATCTGCACTCCCTCTTATTTCCTCTGTTTTTTGTATTCTCACTGGAAGCACCCATCTGTCTCTTGGAACACAAGCATCTCAGTCTAAAGTCACGCTACCGCAAGACAAGGAGTATCTCAAAGATCGGTTCCTGTCGCAGGCCGCGGGAGTAGAGGGACGGTCCGCTCTGGGTAGAGTGATTAGGGAATGCCTCGGCTAGCTAGCAAGCTGTGGCAGTAGGGGACCCCTGACCCTGTGACGCAAGGAGGCAAAGACCACACCTGCACACAGTATCAGAGGTAGGAGGTGGTGAACCTTTATTACATGGCGTCAGCCCCTTTTATAGGGACTGGCACGGAAGGTTCTGGAAAGTAGGTGGGAAGTCGCCTAACTTGGTAAAGAGGGGAAGGCACAAGTGATAAATATGGAAAGGATGGGTGGAAACATAGGCGGAGTTTTACAAACAAGGGAAAGGAGGGTAGTCTACCAGTACAAATATGGAAGGAGGAGGGGTTAACACCATATATGGTGGCAAACTGGGTATTAAGAAAGAATTGCGCTTAAAACATTGATAAGAACAAGAACCATTCAGTAACATGTTAAAAATCCTTTAAACAGCAATATGTTGAGTCCTGATTAGGTACAGTCTTCATGCAGGTGGCTTTCAGCCAGGTTGTTCTTGAACTGGGAATAGGGATCTCTGTCCTTGTCAGTAGAGCCATCCCCCACACGTTCGTAGTGGTAGTTGGCAGCTAGAGCTGCTATTGCTAATACAGGCCACTTAGTGATAATATGTATATGTGAATATATTTTAGCATGGTGATAAAGTGTACTTAAAATAGTTGGATTACTGTTGCCGACATGCATACTTCCTAAAGGAAGTAATATTATTTGTACCAGCTTGGATTATTGTCTGCAGTGAAAGTAGTGAACAAATGTTTTTCCCCCTGAAGTGATTATTCACAAGCTTGGAGAACACTCCAGGGAGACAGTTCCGCGGGTGAAGGTGAACAGAGCTGTCATGTGGATGGATATCAGCTTGCCACAAGCAAAGCTGTTTGTAATTGCAATGGTTTGGTCAGTGGAAAGAAAACTCAGTTGCATGGGTAGCCTGAGAAGTTCCTGAAATGCCTTGTAGTACATGAGTGTCATTTATGATGATGTCAAGCCTGCACTCCTGTCCAAAGAACCTCAGAACAATATTAGTACACCTGTCTCTACATAAACCCTGATTTTTATCTTTGTTTTTTTAATTCAGCAATCTGTCAGTGTATGTGGTATAGTCCCCTTTCAGTAGGAGAATGTTCCTGTGAAACTCTGTTGGGAAAGTTCATTATCTTATTTTCACACAGCATCTGTTCCATTACTATTTAATAGTAATGTGCCTTTAATCTATCAAAACAATTTGTAGTAAAATGCAGAGAATATTTGTGGCTAATCTGTTAAAATGCTTGCAAATGAAGATTTTGTGTTTTGGGGACAATTTTTTAGTAAGTAAGTTATCTAGGTGTTTCCCTCCACTTCTATAAATTTGTTCTTGCCTTGATATTTTAATTTTGTGGAACTTCCTTGCAGGAAATTGAATTTTTTTTTTCTTGTAATGATTAAGGAGCTTTGCAACTCATTATTTTAACATGCTCTAGTTTCAGATTTTGAGAATGAACTTGCAAAGGTCATGCTTGGATGCATTTTTTACTAGATTTTGCTAGATTACCAGATTGTTATCTGGCTGAGACTGTTTGCTTTGTAGTCTGAGCAACTGCTGAAAAGAGAAGTGTCTGTCAGTACTATTAAATTGCAAGCTTGTGGTAATGCTGTGTGAAGAGATGAGGAGAGGGAAATGCACAGCTAAATAAATGAGTTATTTTTCCAAACTTTTTCAGGGTGTGTTCCAGAAACAGTATTTTCTCATGGTGAAGGCAAAAACTGAACCCAAAACTGTTAAAAAACACTCCACTTTAATTTGGAACTGCTAGTGTTCAAACACAAGTTCATCAGACATGCCCTTTTTTATGAACCATTTTTGAAAAAAATGGATTTTTTTTTTTTGGTAGAAAGAAATCTTCATAGACAAACACTATGTTTAGCATCACAAAATTTTTACAGCTAAGTGAATTTATAGCAATGTGTAGTTTTTAACTGGTTTTGTGTTCTTGACACTTTGAAGCAATCATCTTAATTGAATAGTAAATTCCTATGAAGCTTTTTGAGGACTTGGAAGCCTTCCATAGCTTCAGGTCACATCCTTGGCTCAGGGAATAGACCTGTTAGCTTCTTGTGTTGAAGTTTTGTGGCAAAGGACTATTGTGTGCTCGGGCAAAGAGTTTGATCTGCTTCGTGTCAGCATCACCTCAAAGCCTTTGTATCATCATTTTGCTGCATTAATGAGGGGCACAAAGGACTTTTTTTAGAGGTTTTTGGTGTGTTTATTCTACCGAAGTCAAATTTGAGTGGATATTTAGCTTTATTAATTGAACATTCTTTTTTGTGCGGTTTTGTCTTCAAGAGGATTGACATTAGCACCTGGTCAAGAAATTTATAAAGTGATAATTATAGCTTAGATAATTTTCAGGTTTATTTTGTATTTGGTTACATTTCTGCTTGAGTCATTGCTAATGTACTTCCATAGACATGGTTCATTGGTACAGCATTTAAGGTGGGAATCCTTGTGCAAGGTAGAGTAAGATCTGTTTCCAAACAAATCTTTTTTTCGTTACGGATCTTTTGAACACTCTGTGTATGGAAAATGTAAAGAAAGGGAATGAAATAAATCACTGCTTTTCATATTAAAAGTATACAAGATCCGAATTGAAAACCTTCCTTTAAAAGAGTGTAACAGCCTGTGGGCAAATCTTCAGTAGTGTATGTAATATTTCAGAGCAGTGAGTTTGGGTTTTTTTCTGGATAAACCTCAATAATGACTTTTTAATAACTGTTATATTTTCTCTAACAAATATTCAGATAAAATATTTATGTAAGGAGCTACTAAATGTAAGTTCTGTGCTGGCAGCAGTACTGAAGTAATAATTAAGTTTAGGTTAATGTGGCAAATATGTGTGTACTGGTAAATCTGGTGATGGTTCCATGGTGGATGCCCACACTCCGACAGCATGAGTGGAGCTTTGGCTCAGGTGAGCTGGCCAGGCT
>VZRE01003322.1:524436-570211 GCA_013396775.1 Cephalopterus ornatus | reverse complement strand
TGGTAAAAACTGAGGCAAAGTAGGTATTGCCACTTTCTAGATTAAATGCTTAATTTTGAACCATTCTTTTGGATGTAATTAAAATATACTGCCAATTTCTGAACTTATTTGCAACTGGGATTTAATTTTTATTATTTTCTATCTGCTTCCTCAATTTCTCTGATCCTCAGATCCCAACCTGTATCCAACGTATGCTATTTCTATTTTGTTTTCTTAGAACTGCTCTTCAGAATGAATATTTTCCTTCTAAAAACAATATTGTTGGGAAAAAATAATTCTGAAAAAAAAACTAACTGAAGAAACGTTGCCAAAAATGTATTAAAAAACCCCAAACCAAACCCACATTCAAAAAACTTGTAGCAGAGAATGAGTAATACAAAGTCTGGGCAGACAGAAATGCATTTTCCTGTTCTGTGTTTTTAGGTGTGATCAACATATTGCTTATCAGTGTTCCACAAGCAGTGGATTTCAAAGGCTTATGCTTACTAGACCTACAAAAGAATATTTTTACTAACTGAAGCAGTTTTTATAGCAAACCTTTCTGAAGTTTATTCATAATAGAAATGTTACTGGACTTACTTGAGGTGATCAAAAGCCCTTTGTTGTTCATTCCAGCTAAAAGCTTAAGCTGCTGTCCTAGAAGAAAAGTTCAGGTCTTACTAACAAGGCTATTTAAAATTTAAGGACTTGACTTGCTTAGAAGAGTCCTAGGTAAAGAAAGAGGGGGGGAAAGCACTAATAATGGACTTTTCTTTCTTTTAAAAATTTTTTTAATTTGATTTTTGACATTTTACCAGGCTTTCCAAATTATGTTTTCTGCTTCTCCACTGGATGCAGATTTCTCTTAAACCCACACTTATCTGCCCCATATACTTTCCAAAACAGACGTATGGATGGAATTTGATCTTCTTTCTGAATATGGGAACTGCTGCCACCAGCATGAACCTGTAAGGTGTTGCCATCTTGCTGCTGTGATACGGTAGATGTATTTCTGACAGTGGCATCAAGCCACTTAAACCTGTGAATCCCTGTCTCTTGACAACAGCACTGCTGGGTGGCTGAAGCACTGAATTGCTGAAGTGCTAACTACAAAAAGGAAGGCATGCAGTTATTATGGGAATGTCATGCTATGAAACTTTTATGGAAATTTCCGTTATACTATCTGCCATTGCCAGCTGACCAAGTGAAGCAGTTGTGGTCCAAGTTTCCTAAACTCAAACACGTGGCTGAAACAGATGAATCTACAGCATAACACAAGAGCTCTTTCTAACACCCATGTCCATAGGGAAAGCAGTTTCAAGGGTGTGTTCAATTTTTGAGTGGCTTCTCCAGCTTTGGCGCTATAAAGCATACTTTGATGCAGAAGTGTTGTGATACAACCAGGAAGTCCAGCATTACAAAAACATTTTGCTTCAGAAGGGTGACCTTAAAGAAAAACCAGTAGTCACTTTATATGGGTCATTAGTCATTCTAATCAAGAAAGACTTAGACAGGCAAGCTATTAGGAAAGCTTCTCTGAGCTCAGAGAATGTTGTGCATTTGCTGTATGTTAGCCTGTATGCTTATGGCTAGAGAGAAATTCACAGCTCTCCTTGGCCTTCTCCATGCAGAGCTAGCCTGCTGCAGGGGGAACTGTATTGCGGGCAAGCGTGTGCCTGTGCACATCAGGGTTGTCCAGCTTGGCAGTAAGTTGGTCTTCCATCTGAGCCTAGTCTTGAGTGAAACACCTTGGAAAAGGCAGAAGGATTCTTATGAGAAATAGGTGCTTCTGTTGCTTTATCATCTCTTTCAAGATTCTGGGAGACACACAGAAGAGCCAGTCGATCAGGGTGTCTGCAGAGATCTTGGATACTCATCTAGTAACTTAGTGTAGCGATAGTGTAACCCTTCATTGGAATTTTATTTTAGTGACTTTTGCTAGACAACTTCCTTCCCACTTAATTTACGTCTAAGAGTCTTGACAGACTGACGGATATAGTTGCACAGTCTTATGTCTGCTTTCAGAAATAAGTTGGCAAATCCTCTTTGTTATTTGTTGTTTGTTTGGTTGGTTTTTTTCCTCTTAGTTTTTAGTATTATGGAAAGAAGGGGGAGGTACTCAACTCAGACAGAAGTAATAGAGGAAAGCTAAGTCCTTTCCAGGTCTGCAGAGGAATAATACTTTTACTAATCTAGATATTGCTTTCTAATGTGGAGAATCTTTTGTATTCTAATATGCTTAGGCATGATTGCTACTATAATTCTAAAAAGACAGTAATAGGGATTGATTGCAATGCTTAGAAACTTCTCAATGTTAAGAGGCTTCAGGCTGTAATAAGTCAGTAAATCTGTAAATTGGGAAACTGCAGTCCCAGTCGTGTAACTACAGCAGGTAGAACCAGCTCCAAAGAATATTGATATAACAATGAGAATTACCGCTTTCCTTTCTATTTCCACTAACAAAATGTTTGAATCTGTGCAGTTCCCCTAGTTCTTGGATTGTTTGATCCTTTTATATATGACCAGAAGTAAATATGAAGCACAGCAGTTACTGTAGCAAGTATTTTATTTATATTTTTTAAACCTCTATTTTGAAGAAGTTATCTTCATGGTGTTAGTTCTGTGATCTGGAATTCACCAGAAATTCCCATTTGATAAATATTCAGTGTCTTGAAGCTTAGACCTAATATTCAATGCGTGTGTTGCAGTGCCCAGAAGCTAAAATGTTTTTCTTGTTAAATGCTTTTCTCCATGCCCACTTGCTATTTTGCATAAGTTGCAAAGATCTATCTCTAAGCCTTAACTGCTACTTGTATGCAATATTTGTGGCCAGTAAGAAGGAAAAAGCTCATTGCAAAACCAAACCATTTTCCATTTTGTAGCATTTTGGAATTGATTGTTAGAAATTTAAATAGGGTTGGGGCTGAAACCTCTGCCCAGGGAAGGGCCAGGGGTTTTCCATTGTTAACAGTGCGCTTATTAATTGAGGGAAAACATTTAGTCACTTAATTTTACTGACTTTGGAATTGGTTGAGTTTATACTATTTTCCCCATTTAAATATCAACAGTAGGCGGGTAGTGTTAAAGTTTACTCAACAGAAGTTCTTAGGGACTTAATTCCCAGCCTAGGCAAGTGAGCCTAGAAATGCAAGTGAAATGGAGAGTACTGGCAGAAAAAGCTGGGGAATTTATTTGAGACATCACTATATGGATCAGGTTGCAGATTACCTCCAACAGGTTACAGGTACCTCAATTCTTAATGCTCTGTTATAATCCATTCATGTGATATTGCAAATCTTTTTTAATTTTTAATTTCTTAAATTACAGTAAGCAAGGTTTGTTTGTAATTTTTTCCCCCTCTTCTACTTTTTTTAACAGCTTTCAAAGCAACCATCCAGAGCAGGTGAATAGATGGACTTTGGCACAAGGACTTTATTAAATTCTATGTATCTCCCTTGGCCTTTCCTCCCCTACAGGCTGAATACTTCCAGATTTTTCTGAGTAACTTTATTACCCTTCTATATTCGGGAAATCTAGTATTTGCAGCTATTCTTTTATTAGACAGAAATATGTCTTATCTTTCCAGTCTGGTCATTACTGTGGGATGTTTTGCCAGTTTCTCTGAAGGCTGGCAAAATTTGCCTATTGCCTTTGTCCTGGTAAACTTTCGTTATTCCTGTGAATAGCAGCAAGAACTTAATACTATGGTGTACTACATGAATAAGGCTAAGTAGACTCCCTGGCTAAGAAAGCTTTTTTTAAAATACAGCTGTATCTGTATGATTCACATACATAGCATCTGAGCATTGTGGACTTGCAGAAACTGCATAAATATTAGTAACCTGATGTAAAAAGGACATGTTCAACACCTTCATCTACTACTGCTGAGGGAAGAGGTCTGGAGAGTGTTGCTTTTTATACTCTTGCTTAAAACGTTCTTGCATTTCAAAAGGTATGCTGCTTCTCTTCAGTTTACTTTTTAGGGAGAGTAAGGCAGCTTATTCTTGTATTTGCGTAGAGACCTGATGTGCTGCTGGGAAGAATGCAGTAAGTGTTATTATTGAACACAGTTCTCTCCTCTTTGTCTCAGTTTTCTGTGGCATAATCTTTAAGTGATGAAACCCTCCATTGTAAGGGAAAAGCTTTCATGCAAGGAAGCACTCAGACTGTTTGGGACACATGGTTTTCTGCAACGTTGTGCTGCTCTAGTGGAGAAGACCAAGTGTTTGATTTATTGTGCACATGGTTCAGGATAAGCTTTGTCAGCTGAACTGGAACATACATGTTTTTTCTCAGTTCTGTTTTATTTACACTGAAGTAAAGTATCACTTGACCAGCCAGAAATATTTCCACATAATACTCATGAACTTAAAATGTGGGAGTGGGAAGTTCTGCTTTTTATGGTTTTATGTCAGAAAAAGGGATATCTAGGTGGGAATCATAACAACCTGCAGTTTTGAGACAGGCAAGACTTGATGGTGAATGGTATTTCTTTTTCCTATCACATAATTTACTTTCAACAGAAATCATTATTTTGTTGTCATCTCTATCAGAAACTATTACTTTTTGTTTAGGGGTTTTTTTCCTTGCTCTTAAACTCCAAGTACAAGAAGGAACTCTTTGCTGTACAGTGTTTGATGTTATTAGTAACATCAATATAAAATTTTATTTTGTCTTAAATTTAGTATTTTAAGCTGCAGGAACAAACCCCACTTCTGTATGAGCTGAGGTAGCTAAAGCGTATGCCTTAGTGGTAAAGGTAAGCCTTGCTTCTTTCAAAATGTGCTGAGGAAGCGCTGGGGAACTTGGTGTGTTTCCTGAAGTAAACTTTCTGGTGCATTAAGTCCTCTATGACCTGTAGAAATAAAGGCTATGATGCAATCTACATTGAGTTTGATATTTTTCTTGTATGTCAGCACTGTCTGTGAAAATCTGTACTTTTGGTCTGCCTTTCCTGACCAGTAGTCTAGCTTTCCCTTTTGCTGCATGTAGATACCCCAGCATGGGCATCAATCAGATCAAACAATATATCAATTACTTCTCAGGTACCTGGCTAACACAAAGACTTGAGGTGTAAATAGTAAGACTTTTATCTTTTATAAATTCTACTACTGTAATGAGTTTTATTTAAAGGGAAGAGAAGCTAAGATAAAGGGTCAGGTGTAAAAGTTTTCTAATATGCCAGTTTAAATGGAAAGCTAAAAATCTGATTCTAGATCTTCCTTTTCCATAGGGAAAATATATATAGTTTCTCTCTGCATCCATTTCAACAGTTTGTGAGAAAGTAAATATAGTCCCTTTGTAATTCCTCTACTTTTTAGATTGGAAAGGAATTTAATAGAAGACAATGAAAAGATCTTTGGAAATATAATCTTCAGCCATGTCACAATTCTTGGAATAAAGAAGTAGAAACTTTCTTTAAATGTTAGACAACTTTGTCAGTGTCTCAAGAGTAACATTTCTTTATGTAGTGTAGTAGCAGAGTCAGTACATAGCAAAGCCTTTGTGCATCTAAACACTTAAAAATTAGGTTGGCTTTGTTTTTCCTTCCCCACCATGCTGATATGTAACAGGCCTACTATCACTGATTGCTTGTGCATTTGCATAGTTCCTCCCATGTAGTCTCAAAACATAATTTTACATATTACTTTTTATGTACAGCAGTGGTTACTTACATCTGCAGTTATTTATTTTTCTTTTTCTGAATTGCTTGCTCTATTAAACAGTTCCCTTTACCCAAATTGGAATTGGAATATGTCTTGTAGGAAAAAAAAATTGTATTGTTTGCTGAAGTTAGAAGCCTTTCCTTCTTCCCCTGGAAAATGTTGTATAGATAGTTCTGGACTTGGCAGAGAACAGCCAGCCTTGAACTGTGAATCCTTCTGGTAAATTATCTCCTACAAGCTCCACATGAGATTTTTATCTTGTAAAGTTTTTGTTACTGTTCAGTTTGAGGTTCAAATCTAGGAAGTGTTAGCATCCTGCATGCTGAGTTGCTCTTTGTACTCTCAGCCTGACCCCACTTACTATTTCTGTTAGTTAAGAATAAGTTGTGCTGATACTTCCTTTGTGAAATCTTCTAAATAAGCTGGAAGGCTCACTGTTATGTTCTTTTTCACATACAGGCTCGTGTTATGTATGATTTTGCTGCTGAGCCTGGAAACAACGAGCTGACAGTCAGTGAAGGGGAAATCATCACAATTACCAACCCGGTAAGAAAACTGAGATGGAATCAGGGCTTCAGTGCACTTTCCTGACCAGGATCTAGCAGACAGAAGAAAAATGGTGCTAGGTGAAGGCATGGCTACCCTTTCTTGAAGAACGAGCAAATAAACTGAACACAAAGAATTATCTAATAGTTTTGTGGAAAAAACAAATGCAGTGAGCAGTTTTGGAGGAGGGGAGGCTTCTCAAATTGTGTCCACACACTTAAGAATGTGCTCAGCTTTGTTTCCTTCTAAACAGAACAGAGTGCCAAGAAAGAGGAAGGAGCTGATAACCTTTACATCTGAATGAATCTATTTTTGTGTGCCTAATGTTCCACATTTTGTGTGTATTAATCTTTCAGGTGCTTGCCACTTGAATTTAAATGTGACATTCCAGCTCCCTTCTAGATTTTGAGTTTCTTAATCGATTACTTCAACATTCCAAGCTTGTTGAAGAACTCAGTACAAAAATTTGTTACTAAATTTGTGTATCCTTTCATAATTAAAAAAATATGGATAAGGTACGGGGAAGAAGTGGTGAAAATACTATTGATAATACTATCAGGCAGTTGTTATATGAACAGTAGTTTTGAGTGCTGACATTTTATTTATGTGAACATTTGAATTTGAGTGCACTTTTATTCTATATAATTCTTACCCTTGTAACAAGGTGTTGATTCATTCTGCTTTTGACTTTTTTTGTAGTGATATGGCTTAGCAAATAGACTTTGCTTTTAAAACACATACAAACTTGATTTTGAAGCTAGGTTTTATTTATCTCATTGTATAGAAAGTATGGTTTCTGCAGAATAAACTAGAGAGCCTAGTCATGAGTAATTCTTATAATTTTTAGTTCCACTGATCTTAAATATTTGAAGGAGATATTTAGTAGAACTGGCACCCTCTTTGATAGTGTGCTGTGCTGTGGCAGAGGTTACATTTTAAGTGAGTTCAGGACTTTAATGACTTTTCACAAAAGTAGGACTAAATATAAATAAATAGTTCACAACTTTTAAGTTAGTTCTCGCTGAAAAGAGTTCTGTGGCTTAAGGCAGTATACTTAAAACCAAGTTACACTCTATTTTATGCTGTCCATGATAGATTTCCACAAAGGCTCTTGATTTTTTTTGATAAATTTAGGCAGCAATAGGATAAGTCTTGCAAGTCCATGGAAGATTGCTTTTAAATGTAGCAGTGCAAATATGACTTATGGATCAAGATGTCATTGCTCTTGCAGTTTAACCAAGCTAACTGAATTTATAATCTCTCTAATTGTTTCTGTGTTCTTGAGCGAAAAGTAAATGAAAGTTGTTGTTTCAATAACCGATCTTTACTGTTTAAAATCTTGAATACATAAACAGAGTTCTCCTATGTGCAGGATTACATAAAATTTCCAAATGAAAGAACAAAATTGTGAATAAACAAATACATCCATTAAAAAGCAAATTAAGAAAACCTAAAACTCAGTAATTGCTGTCTAGCTTATGTGGTTCCAATTTTCACCTGTGAGCTATCTTGATATGCATTCCGTATCAGTTTGATTTAAAACAGAACTGGGTTATTCCAGGTAATGTTGTCCTGGAATTAACTGTGCTTAACTGAAAAGGTCTGCAGAGGTTTCTTAGTGTATGTAGAACATATGTTTTAAAAAACCAAACAATATCAGGATGCCCCACTGAGATCGTAGTTGAACTGTGTTAGTTCTTTTTTAACTAATAGCATGAGATCTGCTTCTGAAAATAAATGTGAAGCAGAAAGAGTGTCTACAGATCTTATATGGCATGTGGCTCTTTTAATCTTGAGAATACCCTTAATATTTTTGCAGGTAATAGCTCTCACTCATCACACATCTCTGCATCTTCAATAAATGAAGCAGAGATTTTTACAGATATTATCAATAGCTTAATTCTTTGAGTCTTGTTTCTTTATAGTCTATTGATTAAAACTAATGCTTTGAAATTGACATACTAATAGCTCTGTTTTTATGCAGTCTGTGTCCAGACAATTGACTGTGGTTTCATAAATGATGAAAAGTGCTGAAAAATCAACCTTTTTTTCCTCTCATGCTTGTTAAAATCTAAAGTCCGCAATAGCTGTGTGAAGCCAGCACAGTCTGTGTTCTGTTTAAAAGAGTATCTGCTGCTTCAGCAGCTTTAAGTGAGTTTGTTCACGGTTATACAGTCATAATAACTGTGTTTTGAACATTGCATTCGACAGCGAGACAGTGCTTTCTCCTGAGCTGTTTGAAGCAAGCTGTGGGATCCATCTAGCAAAATTATTTCTATATTACTTCTTCTAGGATGTTGGTGGAGGCTGGTTAGAAGGAAAAAACAGCAAAGGCGAGAGAGGACTTGTTCCAACAGATTATGTTGAGGTAAGTAACTACACTGCTCTCCACTAAGAAAGCAGAACTACTAAAAAGGCCATCCTCTGGTTTGCTGATCAGACTGAAATGCTCAAACATAAAACTACCAGTGTTAAAGCTTGGAATATATAGTCATATTTTTGCAGCTGTAGCTGGCTTTGGAGACCAATGCAAACACGCCATCCAAAGCTGCTGTGCTTCTTGGTAGTTGCTCAAGAAATGCAACAGGAAGTTGTCCCTAGTAAATACTAGTGATCTGCAGAACATGAGCTGTTTTGAATCACAATCCAATAATTGTTTTCTTTTCTTATCTGAAGATAAAAATATGGAAGTGAAAGGAGTAATGCAAGTTTGCACTCGTGTTGCTGTGGCAGATTCGCCACACACTCATAAATCTGTGGAATGGAGTTGCAGTTCTAGGGCTCAAGATATGGGATCCCAAGCCCAGAGACTACTCAGCTTATCTTCTTACTGAGGGCCTTTGCTGTCTCTTCAGTGTGTGGTTTTTGTGTGAAGACCAGTGGTATTGGGTTAGGGATGGAACGGGGATCTCAATGCAAAGACTGGAACTTGGTTCACACTTGGAGGGCCCCGTGTCTGTATGTCTGCAGGTTGCCAGTTAGGTGAAGACTCTGGCAGCCTCTTAAGGCACGTGCCTCCCTTCCTTCACCAGTGCTGTATTTATTAAAAAAAAAAAGTGGGGGGGAAGGGAGGGGGAAAGCAGGACTGTGCTGGCTCACATGGCCTTGTGTTTTTACTCATTTGGTTAGCTCATGGTCTAGTAGATTTTGGCTCTCCAAACTTACTGTCCCAAATTCATCCTCTGAGTATCGAGTTCCCAGTCTCCAAGCAATAATGTTAACTACCTTTTTAATCCCTAAGGAATTAACAGTCTTGTGTGTTACAACAGTCTTGTGTGTTACAGTTACAATGCAAACCAGTACCATCTGCTGTGGGAGTAAATCTTCCAGAATATCACATCAGTTTCTTGTATAAAGTTCTATTGAATTTGAATTCAAAAATGTTATATGCAGTTTTCTTAAAGTCTAGTGATGTGAATGTTAGGATGATTATATATGATAAAGCGTAATTTGATTAATGGAAGCATGAAAAATCTTTTGCAACCTTTTCCATTCCAGATTATAACTGAAGGTGCAAAAGACGGCATTAGCTGCGGTAACTCATTAGCTGACCAAGCCTTTTTTGATTCCCTTTCTTCAAATACAGCTCAGACCAACTCTGCTGCAAAAAGCAGTAACCAGGTATGTCTCACAGTTTTTCAGGGACGATGGGCATGGAGAGTTTTGTTGATGTAATTGCTTGCAGTACCATATTTGTGAACCCTCATGAAAGTACTCAATAAAGTAATTGTGTTTTCATTAGGGAGCACTTTTGTTGAATATTAATGATGTGCATGACTGCTCAGATACTGTCACTGCTGGAAAGTTTAGTAGTCTTAACGCTTTCAGAAATGGGGCATTTTTATTCTTTCTAGTCTGCAATGATATAAATCTGTGACTACTTCCGTCTCTGTAAGTGTAAGTGCACTCTTAACAAATTTATGTCTGATACAACTGGGGGGTCTATACATCATCAGCCATAGCGAATGGATGTCAGAGACTGCACAGAATATTCTGAGTTGGAAGGGGACCCACAAGGATCATTGAGTCCAATGATCTAAAGTGAATGGCCCCTACAGGGATCAAACCCATGACCTGGGTGTTATTAGCACTAGCCTCTAACCAACTGAGCTAATCTCAGGATATATTTCTTTTGGAGTTTAAGAGTTGTTTCTTGGATTAAAAAAGATGAAGCAAGTTTATGTGTTGTCCCCAGTCAGTTGGAGAAGAGACTGATTTTTGTTTTGCTGCAAGAATATTTTTGTGGGGTTTTTAATCCTTCTATTCATAGCTTTTTGCCTGGTGTATCAGTTCATTAAACAGCAAATATTTAGTTTCAGGTTAGATATCTGAGGACATACATTATCTTAAACACAAACTGTTTATTGCAGTCTACAACTGCTGCAAGTCCCACATTTAGGAAGTTAAACATTTTGAAGTCCATAGGTCAACAGAAGAACAAAATCTGTTTTTTTCCAACAGCAATATGTAAAGGTCTTTTATATTGGTAAGGAAATGCTTTACTTATTTTAACAGCTGGGGGGACACAGCTGGTTTGTAGGTCAGTTAAATATCAGTTAGTTTCCTTAATTGCACCACAGGACTTTGACATGAAGTGAGATCTTTTGAAAACTGTGCATGGGGCATTTTTGTATGACAGTGAATGTAACAGTTCATTGACTGTATAGTGTTTGATTTGTGCTTCCTTGTATTCAGCTGGACAATGCCAGGATTGTTATTCTGTGATCACATGTTCTCACTAGAGAACTCCAAAACTCACTGTGACTGTCTCAACATTTATAACTTTTTTTTTTAATTGATGCGCAGTTAATATGTAAGGCTAAACAACGAACTTTGAAATACCTCATGAATTTCTCATGTTAGACTGAGCCAAAAGTATTGATTATAGGTTAGTTTTCCCTCAGCAAAACTTACAGTAATTTGAGGGTAGAGTGGAGAAACCTCTTTTCTTCTGTGCTATCTGGTACCATTGCCCCATTTTTTCCTGCTATAAAGTTTCTAGCAAAACTTTACTTTTGGGGAAGCTTGAGATATTTGCAGTAGCTACTTCTGTCAAATCTGAATACTGTTTCTTGAAGAGAAACATATAAGATAAATTGATCTAGGAAGGATTACTTACTAATATAATAAACAGAATATTTTGAATGGTGCCAGAGGTATCTGGCATGGCTTGTTTTGTGCTTAATACCAGGTACTCGTGCTTGTAGAACGGGAGAAAAAAGCTCTTGCCTGTGTAGAGGGAAAGGTTAGAATAGAGGTATTTACTATGTTATAAATAATAGAGAATTACTATGGCAATCTAGTCTTGGAAGTTACATTTCTAGAGGAGCAAAAAGCTTGAAAATATGGTCACTTTGCAGTGTTGTTTACACAGGGTCAACAGTATACTGTTCCTATAATACAAATAAATTGCAGGTCTTTCCATAGTAAGTTTTGGAAAGGAGTAACTTCAGGCAAACAGCTTGTCTCATCTGCATCAGTGCCCTACTCTTATAAGTGTCCTATTCCTCTCAGTTATCATTCAAATGCTATGCGAAACAGCTGGGAGAACCAGTGTACCACAGTGCTTTATAGTAAAACTCTATTGCTGATGTTCATAGGAGAGAGAGAGAGGAGGAGAGTGTGCGCCTGGATGCAGTCAAGGCCATGCAACATGGATGGGAAGCAGATTTCTTCAGGCCTAGTGTCTTTGGGTCTTCAGTTTTCCTATTTTGTGTGGTGCTTTTTCATTTTCTATTTTTAAGAGACCAGTTAAGCCACAGTAGTGTGTTTTAACCCTGATAGGCAGCTCAAGCCCCTTAGCAGCTTGCTTATTCCTCCCTCAATGGGATGGGGGAGAGAATCAGAAGGATAAAAATGTGGAAACTCATGGGTTGAGATAATGGCAGCTTAATAGGTAAAGCAAAAGCTGTGCATGCAAACAAAGCAAAATAAGAAATTCATTCACTACTTCCCATAGGCAGGCAGGTGTTCAGCCATCACCAGGAAAGCAGGGCTCCATCATGCGTAAGTATGACTTGGGAAGACAAATACCATCACTTGAATAGCTCTTCCTCCTTTATCCCCCATTCCTTTTTGCTTTCCAGACAAACAAGAGGCTTTTGATTTCCTACTCTGCAAACCATAACTTTTTGAAGTTAAGAAAACATCATTGACTCAAACACTTCCCTACTCCCTGACTGTCTTTTCCTAAGAAGGTTTTTTCTTGTTCAGTAAATAATCTCCTGAAAAGCAATTAATAAGCAATAATGAAAAGCACTTGCTTTTCCTTCCTTTTCTTCACTGATAAAGCCTTAATAACCACAGCAACACTTTTGTAATGTACCTTACCTGGGTTTGCCACAGATATAAAGTGACAGTAGAAAAGGGGCACAGAGATACATCCTAAGGAGAAGAGAATAATTCTGCCTGATCCTTGGCAGTTCACTGTCTCCAACTTAATACCTTGCATCAGTGGTGCCCCAGCAATGGCTGCCTTGGTAAAGCTTGCAGCTGGTCTTTTGAAGAGAGATATCTGTAAAAGATACTGGGGGTAGGAAAGCAGTCAGAGGAAGCAATGAAGCTAATCAAACATAAAATGAGGAAAAAAATTGACTCAAAGTGACTATTTTTATACTCAGAAGAAGATAAGCAGATAGGAGAATTTAATGTTGCATCTGCCCGTAACATTTGTGGTTTATTGTCTGAAAAGCTTTTAAAAATTATTCAAGAAAATACAAGTTAAGGAAGCCTTAGTTGCCAAAGACGGAGGCTGTTTCTAGGCTTTTGTGTGGGTCTTGTTTTGTTTCGACCTGGTAGCCCTCAACTAGGGGAAGCGGAGGGAATGAGAAATCTTTATTCTCTGTCAATCTATTGTTCCTCTGAGTGGCGATGCAGAGTGCTAATTTTAGACTGTCATCTGGAACAGCCAGTGAGTAAGTATATCAGCACTATGGTTTTTTCTATTTGTTAGAATTGCATATATTTAGTAAAGTAATTTACCTGTAAACTCTTCTGGCATTGGAATAATACTGGCAATAATGGCACTGAAATGAATATAAATTTTGTCAGGTTAAACCAAATGAACCTGAAAAATACACTGAGTACAAAATTTCTCATTTTTGATGAAAAATGAGTGGAGGTTTTTTCTCTCATAGTATTTCTTTGATGCCGAGTTTCTTCCAGGGGCAGTAGCAATAATGGATATCCACACTTCTGCATAGTGCTTCTCATTGCAGTTGACCAAGAAGTTATTAGTTTGGTGGCATTTGAAGCCTTCATAATTTTACTGTGTATGGAAATACAATCATGAATGTAAAATTCATTCTGAATTGTCTCCTCCAACTGGGTTGGTTTGGGGATTTTTTGTTGTGGTCCAGACTAGTACATCCTCTCAAATCACAGATGTGCTTGCATTTGTTTTGCTCATGTTGCAAGTTCAGAAGCTGCTGTTTTAACAGCAATTGTCTCCCCATTCTGAACCATAACTTGTGGTTTTTCATTTATCTAACTTAAAATGCTTTAAAAGTTGTGAACAAGTATCAGCTTTCTGTTTTAACAATAGTGTTTTTCTGAATTATTTAGATTTTGCTACAGCCGTATTGGCCTAAGCTAGTTCTTCTTATTAAGAAGTTAAAATGCTATCTGTACGGTAATCTCATTAGTGGTCTGTAAGCAGACTGTATGTACAATTAGCCATAATGTAGTCTGGCTCTTTACGATCTATGTAACATACAGGTTTGAACATAGGTTAGAAATACTATTAATTGTAGTATATTGTATATTTTAGTTTGTATGGTTTCTCCTCCCTTCCCTCTAGGGCTCAGTCTGGCCTTTTTTAATTTCTCCCCTCCCCTGCCACCCCCTGCAGAATAGAAAGCTAGTATCAAAAACTTATAAATGAAAATAGATTGGAGTACTGCCTGTCTGTTTCAGGGTGGAAGTGGATGATCAGTCGTGTTGACGTAAGAGCTGTAGATGTGGCTTCCCTATATTTTAAGATACAAAAATAGTTCTTGTAGCTAACTGTAAGTTGCATTTGTAGAGGAGTTTGTTCCCTTTTCTTGACACTGATTCTCTAATCACTGCCAAGTCTGTTTCTGTACAAAGATGACTGTACAGCTCTTCTTAGTTCAGGATAAAATAAGTATCCTGAGAGTTTGTGGTTTTGTGAATTGCAGATTTTTCAGTTAATTGCTATTGACCTTAGAGAATCCACATGTTTTGGGTTCTTAGTTTTGTTGTGGGCAGAGCAGCAAGGCCCCATGAGTAGATACAGGAAGCAACAAACAGAAACCTCTCATGTTTGTATTGTTTTATCCAATTGTAAGTGTGAAATAACTTGGGATAGTTTCTCCCTCAGAAGAAAAATAAGATAAATGCACTCTTATGTGTAGAAAACCCTTTCCCTTCTGAAAACTGTGGGACTTATGTACAGACAGGATGAATAAATAGTAGTGGAAGTACATAATTTGGTGTGCAGGAGCTGAAGCAGCTGAAGTTACCTGGCATGTAGACACAAGTTGTTGAACATGCATAAGAAGGACACTAAGGAAGCTATTCTCATAATTTTACTTCATATCTTTCACATTTTTTGCAACTTAGTGCTGAAAAGGCAAATTGACATTTTTAAATTTGCATACTGTAACACCCCTTCCCCTCTCCCCTTCCCCAAACTGCTATGAGCAGCAATAAATGCTAAGATTGAAGAAAATAAACAGCACTGCTATTAAGAGTGCACTATTCTACTTCTACTTATACTATATTATTATATATTTTATATTATATTATTATAATATTACTATATTATTCTTATTCTTATACTACTGCAAATTTTGAAATGCATATTATTGCATTCCTTTAACAGCATTTCCATTCTCTGACAATTCTGTGTGTGTATTAAAGTAGAAGTATTGCCATGGGAAATGTAACTCACTTGTATTCAGTTTAGTCCAGTTTATCTTGTTAAACCGGTATGTTATATTATCTTTAAAAATATGTGGGTAGGTTCACTATGAGAGTTACAATTACAATTGTAACTTCTGGTTCCTGTTACAGATAATGACAGTGTAACACCCTCTATTGAAATATGTAATTTGAAAGCAACTTTTCCTCCTCCCCCATCTCAATCACAATATTGCATTCAGACCTGTAACAGGAATTTGTGACCAATTCTTGTTTAAGTACAAGGTAATGGCTTCTCTACAGTACTGCACACAGTGGCTTGCTTCCTTTGAAATGAATCACATTCACATATTTAAAAATAACCATCCAACATATGACAGTGATTGTACAAATTCCAATTACAGAGTTGTCTTGAGCTTTTTTGTGGATGACCCAGAGAAATGCAAAGGCTCAGGTAGGAAGCTGTTAAACTGCTGTAGTACTGTGATCACTCTTCACCTTCATCTGCACCATACTCTGAAGTAAAATCTGATTATCGAAATAGTTTTCCACAATTTAGAGTGTTGGCATGCTTTTTTTTTTTTTCTTATTCGATTCACAGAATCACAGAATGGGTCAGTTTGGAAGGGACCGCAGCGGGTCATCTGGTCCAACCTCCCTGCTCAAGCAGGGTCAGCCTAGAGCACATGACACAGGATTGTGTCCAGATGGTTCTTGAATACTTCCAGTGAGGGAGACTCCACAGCTTCTCTGGGCAACCTGTTCCAGTCACCTGTGCAGTGATGAATTTCTTTCTCATGCTTAGATGGAACTTCTTGTACATTGGTTTTGCCCTGTTGCCTCTTGTCCTGTTGCAGGGCACCACTGAGAAGAGCCTGGCTCCATCCTCCTGACACTCCTCCCTTCAGATACTTGCAGACATTGATGAAGTCCCCTCTCCATTGTCTCTTCTCAGGGCTGAACAGGCCCAGCTCCCTCAGCGTTTCCTCATAACAGAGACAACTTGTTGTCCACCGGGACCCCCAGGTCCTTCTCCACTGAGCTGCTTTCCAGCAGGTTAGCCCACAGCCTGTACTGGTATCCAGAGTTATTCTTCCCCAGGATCCTGCATTACCTTTTCTTTTCATTTGACTTCTTATTTCATGAGATCATAACTTGCGATCTGGTAGTTTGGCATTGACTATAGAAAAAATGTTTTAACCTGATAATGGTGACAATCTTGTCAGCCCTCCTGTGAGCATTTCTGCCTGCTTGCACACTTACAGTGGCAGGTGGCATGCATGGGTTGCACAATCCCCTTCAGCTCAGCAGGGGGCTTACTGCAGTATACAGTTTCCTTCCTGATTTTAATTTTTTTTTTTCACTGTTCACTGAGCGCTTATTTTAAAGTGGAATCATGCGCATTTGCAATTGAAAGTGGTAAGCTAAAAAACCTTAGCCAATAATACTCTTCAACTCCTCCTCCAAAAAGAAGGCAACAAGGGTAACCCCTGTCCTCTGTTTTCAAACAGAAATAGGGAGTGCTTTTCCCAAAAAAAAAGGAAGGATAAAGCCTTATTTAATATTTGTAGCCTGATCCTGGGACGTCTAGAGAACATCAGAGAGAAACAGGGAGCCTTTCTTCTCTTTCTGGCATTGCTGTGATTGGTACTTGGAAAACTGTCTGAAATTTCTCATCTGTGTTTCAAGAAGGAGCCATTAGGGATTGAAATCAGCTCAAGAGAAGGCAAGGATATAAAGAAGTGACTTGATTGCCATTTACATGTGCAGGTGTGAGTAACAAAAAAACAAGCTTGAGAGAGCTCCATTGAATAAATGTATATAGGATTTTTAGTGTCTGAAATTTGAAACTAAGCAGACTTTAATTTAAAAAAAAAAGTCATTTCCTTTAACCAGTAAGGGTGACAATGTGTTTTGCCTCCCCTTGTCCCATCACTGAGTATTATTTTCTCAAGTCTAAATTATGTATTTTTCTAAAAGAACATTTCATACTTCAAATATGGATTTTTTTGTTTTTTTTAGCTGGATCACGAGTTGATAGATGAAGGTCCTATACCTGCACTGTGCAAAGCAATGAAGCCCCTAGTCAACTTTGGCTGTGAATAACCTTACAGATAAGGAAATAGGATTGGAAATCAGAAAGGATCAAAAAACTAACTGCTCTGCTCTTCATGGTAGTAACTCAGTTTGTCCACTGGTGGTTTAGGTTGATTTCCTGCTCAAAGGAAGGAGTGTGGATGTGCTTTGGCTTTGTGTGATTTGTGAGCAGGCAAAGCCCATCTCCTTTGCAGGGGCTAAGTTATGAAGGGAGCAGTGGCGCTGGAGGTGATGGATGATGGTTTCCTCTGGAAGGGAGATGACGGGAGTGGCTGAGGAACAAATAGATTGCTAGGACAGCATTGCCACTGCCTCCTTGTCAGCTGCTTCTGGAGATCCTCTCCCATGTTGCTTTCATTTATTTATCCACAGGAAGATTCTAGTATTGGTTATCCTTTAAAATCTAGCCCATCTCCACTTTTGCTCTTCCTAGGGGATTTCTTTAAGGGTGCGTAAGTTAAGTTGTGCTGTAGGAAAGAGGGCCTTCCTTCAGAATTGGAAGAAATGTCCTGCACCACAATGCTAAGGTAATGATTTACCAAGAACAAAGCTTAGCCATAAAATATCATGGGTATGGCAGCTGCTTCAGTTATCTGCTAATATAGGCTTTTAGCCCTTTGTCTTTCTTCCTGGAGCAAAACACTTGATTTTTAGGGTGACTATCTATAAATTCACCTTTTTTTTTCTAATGTATCTGTCAGAGACTCTTAGCTAAAGAACTGAAGTTTAGTATAATATCTGAGTATGCCTAAGGCTTTGTTTCCATGCAGGTAACTAAGGCAGCTATAAAACTGGAGAGGTATGTTCATTTCTGTAAGCCATTTGGCTGAGCCACCATGACTTTTCTTGTGTTTTCTGCCATTGTTCTGTACTGTGTGTCTCTTTTAAATCCTCCTTCAAGAGCATAACACTTCACATTGCAGCTTTGGCTGTCCTGAACTTCCCTTGATCTGATCAGACTTACTTTCGCTATTCACTGCTTCAGCATGGCTTCTGTCTCTCAGAGTACATTTCAAGGTGTATTTCTTACAGTTGGAGGTCATTATTTTTGATGGCACAGTTACCTAGGTATTTTTAGTTACTTAAATTAGTTTTAGCATCTGAGCATCAGTTTTGTTTTGGCTTTTGTCCCTCAGGGGTAGAATGGATCATTTGTCCATCAGGAGCACACATTAATATGAGGAAGAAGTCTGCCAGGAACAACTTAGTTGGCCAAGAGATCAAATAAAGCCTTTTTGCCAGGGCAGAGAGATACCTCAGTGCTTTACTTTAGTTTTACTGTCTATAGCTTTGGATTCTCTGGAAAATAGCAATATGTCACTTCTCCTATTTAATTAATGATTTATTTGGTAAGGATACTGATATTCCACTCCAAAGCTGAGTATTTTTCTGTTTGGTGGAATTTTTTCTCATTCAGCCATTACTAGATATAGACTTCTCTTCCCATCCCCTAGCCCCCCACCAGTAATGATCTGCCCTTAGTGGAAGACTCTTGAAATATTCAGTAATGGTTCCCTCTGTTGTCCGTTCCATTGTCTCATTTTTTCTCCTAGAACAGTAGAAGTGAGCAAGTCCGTAGTATCTACAAAAGGGAAAATCAGCTGCCTTTTAGGAGTTTATCCTTGAATATGTACTCAATGTACTTGTTTGATGTTACCTTTGGGAGCGAAGAGATGCAATGCTTCATTTGAAGGCTGATTAGTTTCTCAGTTGTATGGTATGGCATTTCTTTGTGTGCTTGCATTTGAGATTGCGTGCATACTTGGATATTAGGTGTGTTGTATCAAATTATATTGACTAAATATCTGTTTCTTGCAAGGATTTCACATTTTTTGTGATGACTAAGGAGAGATCAGAGGATTATCTATTTCAGTTATGGAAAACTAGAGGTATAAGAACATGTAATTTAATTGCTTGCAAAATACTTGCTGGTTTAATTAGAGTTTATTCAACTAGAGCCAGGCCACATAAATGGCTTCTTATATGGAGTTTGTCATCTGTTGAAATCCACAGAATTGCTGACTGGAGGTGAGATTACCCTTTTAATAATTGATGTGTCTTTATTTGGTCCTCCATGATGCCCTAGAACCTTGAGGATGACAGGCCTGATTCCTGAACCCTTCTACATGTTTACTGATTGTTGACCACCAGTTAGGAGTGTCCACAGTGTGTGTGCATGTAGGTAAACATCTCAAGGAAGTTGAAAGGAGTCCTGTAAGTGCTCTTTGAAAATTGTTGTCTGTATATATAAAGTCCTAACCCATCTCTTGCTCTCTTCCCCAGTACCTCAGAAAGAAATGTGGACCCTTTGGCTGAAAGGAACTGAGGGGGATTAGCCTATTCCACCCCTTTTATAGCTTGTGGGCAATACACCTAAGGGCAGCAGCTTATCCCAGAACTTTTCTGGACATCTCAGAAGTAAAATTTTCTGATTTGAATAGCGCTTCCATATAGGTACACAGAGATAAGATGTCTGAGAGTGCAATTTAAGTAATACATTTCCCCTTGTCGTACAGCATCTACTGTATATCAGCAACTATCTGCAAGTTTGATGATTGCTCTTGACAGTCATTCTTCAGTAGTGTACCCAGTGTTAATATTATTGCCTCCCCCTTGTTTTGCAGCAGATTTTAAGGTTTCTTTGCCACCTACTCATGTACTAGATTTCACACGAACTACTACAGAGAAGAGGAAAACTTTACTCAGTCTTCTGGCAATCATCCCACTTCTGGGCTTTCATTTGCTAGTGATCAGCACACCATGTATTGCGGAAGTATAGGCAAATTAATATTATGCAAACTATTCTTTTCTAGGTACTCTAAATTATGTTAGAAGCAACATGCTTTTCTGTGTGGTTGATACCAGCATAATTTTAAAGTCTTAAAGGTTAGATACTGTCTGTGAAATCTGAAAAACTGAAGTGAGACTTCTTATTCCTAAGTAGTATATCAAAGTTGAAATGAGAGGAGAGAATGTTTACTGAAGAAAAATGGGATGTGGAGTAGCAGGACCTTTTTTCTGTAAGAAACAAACTTATTCAATATTTCTGCAGATAATAATTTGGCTTTTAGTGGAAGTTCTATTAAATTTTCTGTTCTGGCAAATGTTCTGAGATACATGTAAATGTTATAGTCTAGTAGCAATTAATTTATATTAGGCATCTCTTCTTTGATATGCTGTTTCATGATAAAAATAATGCATTAACTTCTTTAGGATTTGAGTCTTCCTTTTACAAAACCCAGTTTCTCCCTCTGCTGAACAAGACAAGTCTTCTCGGCTTTGTTTGCCTTCTTTTCCCTTCTACTCATTCTTCCTCTTACATTTTGGGTATGTGGGTTTTGGTACGTGTGCAACTTTTTCTTTCTGCCAGCAAGTCTCTGTACTAAGTGTCTGAAGTAGACTGCACTTAACTAGTCAATGCTTTTTCAAAGTGTAGTGTTAAAATCAAGGAGCTGAGCAGGATGCTAAGCTATTAATCCGACTTAACTGGCAGATGAACTTGACAAACTGATGCAGTAGTTAAGGCATGTATGCTCTACGTCTACACTCTTTCGCTGAGGTTTCCACCTCCACAACAGTGTCAGCAGAAAGGTATATGTGATTACCTTCACCACAAGCTTATGCTGAGAGAGTAGGTCCCCAGGGAGATGCCAGATTGTTGCCTGGCAGATGTTTGTTTCCTTCTCTCATCTTCACTGTGAATGAGTTAAGCTCTGACAGGGAAGCTCAGCAGGTTGCTGGCCTTAACTCCCTAATTGTCATATCAATAGTGATGGTGTGGGTGGGCAGTTTATAATTTGCTTTTAGTAAAGCAACTAATCTGAGTTTGATAAAATTAGTATTTGAAAAAACCTAATCCTTGACTTCTGAGTTCCTGTTTTAAATGTTCTAATTAGTCCATGGCTTTAGTAATTAATAGTTCACCTGCACCATACTTACGGTGTCAGAGTAAAATAATTACCATGTGAGATTGCTTCCTGACACTGTTGCAGCAGACAGGTTAATTTCCCTGAGGAGAAACACTCTTATAAGTATGTATTGGTGTAACATTGCTGGAAAGCTGGTCAGTTTTTCCAGGTGCTTGCTGAATTTAAGAAGTTGTGTAGCCGGAAACATAAGATTTGACAGCTGCTCCTAAATCCAACAAGTGAAGTGCTAAATGCAAACTCATAGCCTATTAGCAGGAGATCAAAGACTTCAAGAGGAAAGTACATGGTTGTTGCTCATTTCTTCAGCAATTGCTTCTTTACTTTTGTCTCTATACGATGTAGGCAAACATTGCCAATGATCCTTGGTCCAGCTGGAATGTTGGGGCGTCTGGGAACTGGCATAATGGAAATGCTGTTGACAGCTGGGCAACAAAACCTGAAAGTGCATCTGGCCAGAGAAACAGTGCTTCAAATAACTGGGAGGCAGCAACAACATTTGGTCATCCACAGGCTTATCAAGGACCAGGTGTGCTCATAATGCTGTTATTTTTTTTTTTCTAATTTTAATAAATTAGAGTAGGTGGACAGTAGAAGTAAGAATTATTTAATCTTTCATAACCACAGAACATGGCTTATTTAAAAACAAAACAAAACCAGTTTCCTAGTAGCACATTGCCACAAGGGTAATCTGGACACTAAATTAACAGTGCTTTGAAAAATGAAATTTTTTTAAAATCAGATCAAAACGGACACATGAAACTGGTATGGAAATCTGGCAAACCAAAGTCTTGTGTGTACATGATCTATTCTCAGGCATGTTGTTCAGCTTGCAGAACTGGAACTTTTAAACACCCTTGAATTTTTGCCCTCAGGCTTGTGAAGAAGTAATCTCTTAAATACTTAATTTAAATAAGTGACCAACCTTTCAGAAGGCTTCTCTACTTTTTGTAGTTAAAGCCTAAATTAAGAGGTGAACCCATAACTGGGGAATGCTAATCTGGAGTTTGTGAATATGGAACCCATTGAATTAATCTTAAAACACCGTCATCTTTTCTTTCTTATTTTCTTTTTCCTTTTGCTCTCCCTGAGTGTATTTCTAGTGTGCTGCTTTGCAGGTTGTATTTGGTGGGAACAGCGGTAATTGAGAAGGAATCATAAAACAGAAGGCTGAACTAGATCTTAATATATTTACCTAGTTGATTATTTATATGAGTGCTGAAGTACCTTGTTCTTCTTTTGAAGAGAAATTATTTAACTTTCTCCTTTTCCCTATCCCCTTGCCCCCTCCTGTACTTCAGCAGCTGCTGATGACGATGATTGGGATGATGACTGGGATGACCCAAAATCAGCTTCACCATCTTACCTTGGTTACAAGGAAACTGAGGCATCAGAGGCTGGGGGGGTCCAGCGTGGAAATTCTCGTGCAGCTGCTATGAAGTTACCACTTAACAAGTAATTGAAAATGCAGGGGGAATGTGTATATATTGAAGAGAATTGGAATTTTTCAAGATGTGTAAATGTGTGACATTCAACCTTCTTGAAATATGCAATGTAAATATTACAGTTTTGGGTTAGAAGAGAAGATGGATTTGTAGTTCAGCATACTCCATGAAAGCTTGAAAGTACATGACAAAGCTGTATAATTTTTCAAGGTATTATACAGGCAAAGGACCCTTTCACAGTGTCTGAACTTCTGGACCTACTGGTCTTTAAAATATAACTGTCTTTGAGTTTTTGTTCTTAATGAAAATGAAAGGTGTTGGATGCTTGTCCATGCAGTAGAGACTGATCAAAGATGCTGCCCCAGAGTTCCTGAGCAGTTTGAGTTTCCAGTGGGAAAAGATTCTGCTCTACTATGTATCATCCAAGTTGATTCTTCAGCCATAGAAAACTTGATTATTTATTATATAAAAATCTTCCAGTAGCATCAAACTTTGTCAGGGCTATACTAGCATTATCTTATGTTACAACTTAATGTTTGTTTTCTAAAACTACTGTTACTCTGAGAGCTACTGTGTAGTAATCTCTAAGTGGATAAAAGCAGAGTGGAAAAAAATTTAGAATATTGGTTCCTTGGGTATGTAACTAATATCAGCTGTCTCTTCACAACTATTTGTTAATTTTGTTCATCAGTGGGTTTTTTGGTCCAGTGTTGCAAGAGTAACTCTGCATCATTGTGGCATTTACTTGTTGTAAATCCACAAAAATGCCTTATTTAACAGTGCTATTTGTCTATGAAAAGTCCCATTTTACTCCTCATGTTTCTGCAAGCAGGCAGTAGGTTGGCAATACTTCAAGGACTTAATTATCTTCCTAATTAGAAAGAGCACCACAATTTGCTTTTTATAAAGCTTTTTATAAGATTTCAAGGACATTACAGTGATTTCTGTGCAGATTTCTTTCTAATCGGTGGATAAATGATTTGAGATAACTCATGTTGATAAATCTGCTGTTTATCATTCTTTCAGAGGATTTATTTATTATGATATGAAAGCTCAGGTGCATGAGCATCTCTGTGTGTGTGTATTTTCAGAGATGGTGGGCTGCAGGGGAGTGACAGATTTTACTTTGTGACTTCCTATTATGTTTGCTCTGATGGACTGCAGATCACAAATAGCTCTTTGCTCTGGAAGAAGGGTCCTGTATTACACACACACACACAAGAAAAAGCTGGATGTCACTAGCTAGAAGTTTTCTGCTTTTTTTCAGGGCAAATTTTTGGTTGTTAAAGCAATTCATGTTAGTTCTTTCCTATACTTGAGGAATACTTAGGGGTTTTTTTCCCATAAGGGCTGGTAATTCTGCATATGTCAAATGAAAGCTAATAAGGAATAAACTTTTCACTTCATTTTATTGTTAGATTTCCTGGATTTGCAAAACCTGGAATGGAACAGTATCTGTTGGCAAAGCAGCTAGCAAAACCCAAAGAGAAAATTCCCATAATTGTAAGTTGGGGCTGTGTGTAATTTTTCTGTGTGAGAGGTGTGCTTTGTTTTGGGGTTGCGTTTTTTCTCTTTGTTTGTTTGGGTTTTTTGATCCTCCTCACCGTTCCCTTTTTTTCCAACTGAACTTTTAGACTCAGGGTTGCTATATGTATTTGGGTCAGAAGAAACTGATTCTGAACATATAATTAGAAATAGAACTATCATAATAAAACAGGTAAGTGTGATAATGATGAAGATATTTATTATTTGCAGTACTATTTTCCTTGTGCTTGGCCTGCATTGTGATCATGAAAATGAGCCTTTTTGGGATTGGGAGGCAGAGCAAATGCATTATGCCATCTATTAGTTATCTAGATAGGTATATATAGGAGCTACATTTGTAAAGGTTTGCAAGGTTCGGTCCTGATGGTCAGGTCATTTTCTGATCTAAAAAACAAACTCTTCTGAATATATGCTGTTTTAATGAAATGTGGTTGAAATACCCCTGGAATTCATCACTCCTTTGCTATTTGGGAAAAATTGCAAAGTACACAAGATAAACTCAACTGTGGTCAATCATCCCTGGTTGCAAGAAACCCCTCTATTTCCAGACTCTCAGTCTCTCCCTGAAATCAATGGAAACTGTCAAATGAAGAGAGAAGATATTTGTCTCCTTGTTTGCAGCTGGTACAACATGATGTATTTAAAGATAATATTTGCTATTTCTTACAGATTGGTGATTATGGCCCCATGTGGGTGTATCCTACCTCTACATTTGACTGTGTGGTGGCAGATCCCAAAAAAGGTTCTAAAATGTATGGTCTCAAGAGCTACATTGAATATCAGCTGACCTGCACTGTAAGTGTATCTGAAACAGGATCTTTTGTCTTGCAAATATGTGTCATTTGTATATATAAATAATGCAGTTTGTGTGACTTGGTAAGAGCATCGTAAGAGTAAGCGACAGTTGTCATACCTTTTTTCCGCAAAGAGTAGTGCTTTGTTCTAGCATTTCAAGTTCATCTGTAATAAGGCTCTAAATCATAAATTGTCTTTACATTCCATGTAGTTACCATTCTGGTCATGTTTCATGTCACCATCTGTAGATGCCTGTCAAAGTTCAGAGTTGTGTTTCTCTTACAGAACACTAATCGGTCTGTCAACCACAGATACAAGCACTTTGACTGGTTGTATGAGCGGCTCCTGGTTAAATTTGGATTAGCCATTCCAATCCCTTCTCTTCCAGACAAGCAAGTAACAGGTAATTATTCACAGCTGTGAATTCATGGAATGGGAAATAAGGAGATCACTTTTTTTAAGGTTCACTTATTTCTTACTGTTTGTTCTTCCCATTACTTTTAAAGATGTCCAAAACCCCCAACTTTCATAATTCAAAACTTACAATGAATTGTTATGGCCAGTTTATTATAAAAGATCAGTACTAAGAGAACCATTTCAGAACTCAGGTTTAATTATCTAGTTCAGTGATTAAAAAAAAGGTAATTAAAAGCAAAACAAAACAACCCTCCCTAAATACTATGTAAGATAATATTTATTATTGGAGGGAAGAGATAACTATTTATGCTGCATATTTGCTGATTGTCTGGACAAATGTTTTTAAGTGGGGTTTTTTGGTTTTGTTTTTTTTTTTATGGAGGGGAAGGGGGTGCATTGTGTTTTATTTTTGGGGGGTTTTTTTCTTTTGCATTTGATTGCACATATGTTAGATTGTCAGAGCTTTGAAGCAAAGCTCCCAGAGGAAAGGGAGCATCCTGTGACAAACTGGTTTTTTTGCTCACAAGCGAAATGTTGCAGCGTTTCTCCTCTTGCTTGATTTCACACTTGATTTAGAAAGCATCTTTCATTTGTATAGCATTCTGCTCTGGTTTGATGTCAGTTCAGCTTGACCAAATTCTCTGAAGCTTCTGGAAGTCCTTTGTTCTGACTTCAAGAAAAGTGGGATTGGACCCTTTAAATGCACATAAGTTCAGTCATTGCAATAGAATATGGCAATGCCTATGATTTTCAGTAGTCTCTGGCTTCCTTTCTACAAGGACATGCTAGAGTGCATGTGAAGAAAAGAATGGACACCTGTACAGGATGAAATTGCATTACTTTTGTATTTCTTGTTTCCTCTTGTATGTTTTCTGGTAAGAGTTTTTATACAGCCTGTAAGACAACCAGCCAAAAACAAACATACAAGTGCTGGCATGTTGCCAACCACGTGGCTGTGGGCATCACTGACAAATGCAGCAGCTTTGCTGTGTTTGAAGAAAGCTAGGCATTGATGAAGTTGCTGGGATAAATGCCGAGGAAACTGAAAAGTGAGGAAGTGACTTCTTCCCCTTAGCCTCGTGTTTAGAATTGACCAGCATTTTTATTTAAACATGTGCATGTGGGCTAAAAGGAAACCAGAAGACCTGATGGGGTCTCTAGATTTCATTGTTACTGTGTCTTAAAAGACTCAAGAGTTTGGCATCACAGTTAAATGTTGCCTGTGGATTTCTGTCTTCTGGAGTGTGTGGGGGAGAGTAACTTCCCTCATGCTAAAAATGAAAAGAAAAGCATGTCTCTTTTTTTTAAATACTACAAGGAAACTCTGGGGGAATATGGTGCTTATCTTTCACTGTGTTTAGGAGGCTTCTTTCTGAAGATTGTCTAGAGAAGTATTTCTGTCTGTTGGTCCTGAGAAAACAAGACTCTTTACAGACTGACTTTGTTAGGATCCTATTTTTGTTGGTGATGATATCCTGAATGACCAGCATGTAACTTCCAAATGTTACTGTTCAGCTGCTTTACATTCCTTACAGGAATGCTATGGAGATTTCTGTATAGGTTAAAGATGAAATAAAGTATTACTGAAGGGTATATAATGATAATTTTTTTTTTTGCTAGTTTGCAGGAAAGCAACCCATACCCAAACTTCATTTTTCATTAGTTGTGTTCTTTACTTGCTAATGTTGCTAGTTTCCATATTTGCAATAAATATAAATAAATAAAACCAAACCACATACGACAAAAAACTCACCCTTGTAGAGCTGCTGCCATAGTAACTATACAGTAGAATTACATTGAAAGAGTACATGCGTTCAAGGCTTGTCATCTGTGCTGCTATGGAAATTAGAAGAGTTGGGTGCTGGAAGATTCTCTCATTCCTTTCAAAAACATCCTATTCACTGTATGCTTTAGAAGTCTGATGTCATGCATTTTTTAAAATTATAAAGGATTCTCTCAAGAAGACAGTTCGTGTTAAAACTAAAAGGTTCTTACAAATACACGGTGATGATGCATTACTGGTTTTTTAAAAAATGGTTACTTTTTTAGTTTGTGTTAAAAGTATCTTTACCAAAAAACTCAGTTACACATTTTTGTGTATGTTGCCAGTTCATGCATATGATTTATTGAGATTTTTTTACTTTTTCCCCTATTTACTTATATGGAAATGTATTTATAGGATGTGCTGCTTTTTTAAAACCTGTGATTTGATTTGAGCAGTCTAATTTCAGTGCTTTGTTAGCTAGTGCATGAGAACTTGTAAAGTAATTAGCTCCTTTTTCTCCAATTGAGCCTTACATTGACCATGGGTTTACCAGACTGTATCAGAAAAATATCTGCATTCCAAGCCTGTGGCTAGTTTCTCTCTTGGTCATCTGAATACCTAATTTTTCCATCCAAAAGTTTATTGGGTTTTTTTTACCCAAAAGTGTATTTGAATTGTAGGTGGATATTATGGGGTTTTTTATATTTCATGGCAGTCTTAAAAAGGAGGACTCTTGGTCAGTAATGAATGTACCGTAATTTAATGTAATTCTGATTTGTCAGCAATATTTCCTTCTTGTAAGTTCTGAGTCATTAAATGGTTAATAACTCACCAGCTGAATTACAGGTTCTGTTTCAATTTAAATTAAAGAAAAAAAAATTGAGGGTGCTAGAGTAGAAATACAATAATTATTGTTCAATATGTAACAGGGCGCTTTGAAGAAGAATTTATCAAAATGCGTATGGAGAGACTGCAAGCATGGATGACGAGAATGTGTCGCCATCCTGTTGTCTCAGAAAGTGAAGTTTTCCAGCAATTCCTCAATTTCCGAGATGAGAAGGTAGGAAATAAAGTTCATACACAGACTGAGGTACTGCTGCCCCCTCCAAATTCTGCTTCGAACCAAGAGTTCAGCTCTGTAGCCACCTTCTTTGCCTCATACTGCCCTGTGGGCAGTAGTGACGGCCTGGAAACTGCTGCATTTCCTAACTCAGCTGATTGATCAAAACAAGGCATGAAGTTGCTCATGTGAAATGCTATACACCATTCCAACAGAGCTGTGCTCTTCAAAGCAGCTTTATTGCCAGCCTTTTAAGGGACAGTTTGTGTCCTCCATCAGAATAAGTACAGAATAATACATAAATTCTCTTTTGACTGTTGGCTTGCTCTGTCTCTGCTGGATTTACTAATCACTGGATCCTCTGAGTGGTACTACTCTGCTAACAAAAGCTACTTCGTAGTAGATCTAGGTTGTGTCTGATCCTGTATTGTATTTAAAAACAACCCCCCTCACTCAAAGCCACAATTTTTCACTGAAATGTGTTGTCAAAGCATTATGCCGCAGTCTTACCTGATAGAACCAGCCATTTTTTATTACACACACACACATTTTATGCTTTTTTTGAGAGAGAGGTTTTAATATCTTCAATAAACAGTAAATAAAGTAAATAAACCTTCAGTAAATAATGGTTTCTTCATGGCTGAGCTCCAGCTCTGTTATGAATGAGGAAATAAACAGGAAAACTCTGCTTCTTTCTCCTCAAAATAATCACACTTCTAAATACGCATAGATCTTGCTGAAAGAGTACATTATCCAGTCTGGTCTTAAAAACCTCCTTTGACTCTTTTTTTTATTTTTTTTCTTAAGGAGTGGAAAACTGGAAAGCGGAAGGCAGAAAAAGATGAAACTGTAGGAGTCCTGATCTTTTCTACGATGGAACCAGAAGCTCCTGACTTGGATATGGTAGAAATGTAAGGTGGTTTCTTTTTGCATGGGCGTTGTGCATCTGGGTATACAACTGATAGCTAGTACAGAACTCAGATAGTAAGCATGCACACATATCCATGGATTGGAAGAGATATTCATCAAGACAGAGCTGAAAAATTGTTTAAATGTGAGATTTTCATATCAACCCCTCCAAAGTTTGGTGGAAGTCCATGTGATGCCTCTTTGATTTCAGTGGCTGAATACTAATCCTAAAACAATTCATGTAAAACTAGTTGATGGAATAGAGTACTATCAAATCCTATGGAGTTATGTTTTATATTGCCATGGAAGTATATTTTGATCTCTAATCCTCCAACAATAGAAAAAAGTGCTAGACTTACCAAGTAGCTTAGGATAATTGTAGGTGGACCAATAAGGAAAAGAGTGTTTCTGTAAAATAGTTGTATATAATGCACTCACAGTGTGATTCTAATATCTGTAATCCATGGAAAGCTGTTAAAAGTGATTTAAATTACCAAATTCAATTTTACATGGGTTAATACATTTTTTGAGGTATCCTTCTGGAAGTTCAAATGGATGTATTTATTTTATATATGTATATGTTGTACACTTCTTAATGTATAGTTCTCTTGGTGATAAACCTTTAGGTTTGATAGTGTGAAAGATTGGATTTATTTTGCAGCCTTTATTTCATTCCTTTAGGGTTAATGATTTTTCTTATAAGATCTGTAGTATGCATGACATGCTTTGCTTGTTGTTGTAGAGCACAGAAACTTTGTGTGGATAAACCAGATAGAACTGTTTATAGTAGCAAAGCAGTAATGTACCTACAACTAGAAATATTGCAGCATAGACTTCATCCAAGTAATTCAGTGCATATTAAGACAGATAAAAGAGCTGTGTGGTAGCAGATCTGTACTAGTAAAAAAACATGGACATTTTTAGGTCACTTCCACTTTGAACATGAGGATTTCAAACTTGATTACTTTTCTTGATGTGGTTTATGTATATCCCTGTGGCATAAAAGCTGAAGGGGTGAACAAGAAGGAAGATTTCATACATAGGGTTTAGGAGAGAGTATATACTACATACAGAACCCTGGCAGAGAGTGACCAGCATATGCTCTGCTAAACAGTTTGTCCTCAAATGGGGAGGGGAGAAAAGCAGGCTGTGGGGAATGCTCATCAGAGGGTGTGGGTTCCTGGCTGGGGCTGGCAGCCTGGATGGGTTCTGAAGCAATTGCAGGGCTGGCTGTAACATCTCCAATGTCCACGTTCTAGTGCCTGGGAGTGCTTTTAAAAATTTATGAGTGCAGTCTTGAAAGCCATTACTCCTGTAAGTGGACAAACCATCTTGTTCAATAATTCTTAGGTTCTTCAGTGCAAAGATGCTATTTACTGAAACAGTTTTGCTAATGCTTTGACAGTCCTGTATCATCCTGGTTTTGATCGAAGGATATAACCCTATGCTGGCTCATGAGCTCTTTCTGTGACCATAATACCATAAAGTATGAAGTACAGAAAATTAAAGGATGTTTTGCTACTGGGATAAGGGAGTAAAACAAGAGTCTCTTGAAAAGCCCAGGTGCTGTTTCTGAGCAAATAACTCTTTGTGTAGGGTTTCCAGCTGAGGAAGGAAATGCTGGTGAGGAGGTGGGAGCCTCTTTGATGGTTGGCCCACAGCTGGAGCTGCTGCCGAGGCTCTGAGATGTTCAGTGTCACCTTGCTATGAGAGCTATCTCATGCCGGCTTTGGCTGAGAGTATTTGTAAGATCTGATACAGTTGAAATAATTATCATTGAAAATTATAAAATAAATGTTTAGTTTTCTTTTGTAGAGTTCACAGATCATTACGGTGTACACAGAGCTGTGTTAACGGGAAACTTTGATAGCTGCATGAAAACATGCTTAAAGAAGAGTAAAAAGGCACATACTAGTTCAGAATTCTCTTTTGAGCGTCACTGATTTTTTTTTTTTTTGCTCCTTATAATACAACTCAGCACAATGGTATTGTCAATATAATGTGAAACTCTGCTTATATGTTTCCCTGGGAGAACCGCTACATTACTTTTATTCACCTATATTAGACTTTTGGTAAAACATCTGGAACAATTACTTTCTTTGTGTTTTTTCATTGCTGTATGAATTTTACTACTTCTGTTACTCTAACATGTAATTTCCCACTAATGTAGGGTCCTTATATTTATTTGTTAAGTGCTCTAGGCATGCATCATCCTCAGATCAGATTTTGCTGTTCTGTTATGATTTGATTGCATTGGGGAGGATATTTACGTATTTAGGTAGTAGCCGTTCTTTATTTTTTTTTTTTGAAGGTAACTAACTATAATAAGAATGAGAAAGATAAGAATAAGAATGATAGTCCAGTACCTCATCTCTAACAAAGGGTGAAAAATAAAATGAACAATGCCTCTATCTAAAGAGGGGAATTCTGAACTCAGTGAAATGGCAGAGATTTGAAGGAATTTATTTCTTTCACTGATATGTTTCTAAGACCTAGTTGACACTACTAAAGATTTCAATATTGTGTTTAAAGTCATCATTACACATCTATTAAACTGCTTTTTGTTTCTGCTTTTTTAAAATGCCACAGAGAACAGAAATGTGATGCAGTGGGTAGGTTCACCAAAGCAATGGATGATGGAGTTAAAGAGCTGCTGACCGTGGGACAAGAGCACTGGAAGAGGTGTACAGGGCGTAAGTGTCCTTCTGAACTCAGCAGTCATTTCTGTCTTGATTTTCTCTGGTTGGTTTGTTTTTTTGTTGTTATTTTTGGTTTTGATGTCTCTAATTCAAGGTACATCTTAAAACTAAAGGAAAGCCTAAATTATCATGAGAATTGTGCAGCATTCTGGCTGCCTTCAGTGTCTGAGAGTATAAATTGTGCAAGTTTTTTGTTGGTATGTTTGATGTTGGGTTTTTTGTTGGGTTGGTTTTTTTTCTTTGTCTCATAACAGAAATATCTGGTCCCTGCCCATAGGTTTAAAAATATTTAAAGTTAAAAAATTCTAGCAATGCAGCTAAAAGCCCTTGTAAGACCTGTTCTCATATATTTGTCATTTACCTACATTTCAGTGACATGGGCAAAGTAGACCTGTCTATTTGATGAAATCATAAACAATTGCATTTTATTAACCCCTTATGTAGGATTATTGCATGCCAGGAGGAGTGATTTTAAAGATGAAATGAGTTTAAGAGAAAAAGAAAAGAAAAACCAACTTGATTCTAACTTAATCTTTAGCCCAATTCTTTTTTTTTCCTATCTTGTCTCTTCCTTCCCACAGATATTTAGGGTTGCAGAACTTCACACCAAGTCCCTATGACTCTGCCTGGGCTCTAATTTCCTAGTCCACAGCAGTGTTCAGTGTTTGTGGCCACCACAAGGCAGCTATTGAAAGGAAGCAGGTACTACAGCTGAGGATCATAATAAGAAACACTTCAGGGCAGGCTGTAGTGTCTGGCAACCAAAGACATATCACATAAATCTCAAAATCTCCTTAATTTTTTTCCCTTCCTTTAAACTCCCACAAAAAACCATTGCCCCCAGCCTTTGGAGTAAGTACATCTCCTGAGTTATCTTTTTGCCTCTTTCTAATCTAACACTGCAGTTGAATACCTGGGGCTGACCAGAAAGGATGGGAAGCACAGAAGCCCCATCTCTTGTGGTAATGATTACATTAGACTTGAGCATCTATCGGATGTTAGCTTTAAATTATTTACGTTTCCCCACTTTGAATGAGAGGGTTTCCTTCTACATGTCACTGACCTTCCTGCTGGTCAAAAATAGTCTAACACATTACAGAGCTCTAACATGGTACAGATCTTGCTTCACTTGGAAATTATACTGAGGGGAAAGTGGAGAGCAGGGAGGGAATAAGGTTCCTCAGATGAGACTAGAAAAACGCCATTGCTTTGCATTTATAGAAGCAATGATCAAACCAAGGGCTGGCTGTGACTTGTGCTTACAGTAGAAATTTCATATTATTTTAACTGCTAAAATCTTCCTACACTTATGACACTAGTGCTTAAGATATTGAATGACTCTTCTAATACTTACAGCTATTAATTAGTTAGCATAAATGCAGTAATACAGTTGTGATTGTGTCAAAAAAATTAACTTTTAATTTCCAGACATTTATACTGAGTACAAAAAAAGAGATTAGTAAATTGGGACATGCAAAACTGAAGAATTTCATTAGTATCTTAGGTTTTAAGTTCCCTGTCAGCTCTAGTCCTGACTCTTAATCAGAAGTATTTTTGGCGCTTCCTGAGCAATAGTTACGTGCCTTCCATTCAATGATATTTAAAATTACTTGCAGTGGAAACATCTTAAATGCAAGTGAAAAGAAACCAAACAGTCTTCATTGAAGTTTTCACTGGGAATTCAGTAACAGAACTCTAGTACTCTGAATTTTACTTGTTGTATAGGACATACCAGTTCTCATAAATAGTCTAACTTCTGGACAAGAACTTGATCAAAGATAATCAATAAAATTATGTAGTTTGGGGGGCTTGTTTTTGGGTTTTGTGGTGTTTTTTATGCCACACAGAAGAGTTCTTCTGTAAAAATCAGGTTGTATGGAATGCTAGAGCAGTTAAAAACCTTCTATTTGCTTGAACAGTGTACCCTCTGAATACAAATATTTCATAACAAAATCCACATCTACTTGGGTTTTCTTCTGCTAGCATAGGTAGGATATAAAAAATTGCTTTCGCTTTTCAGATTGCTTTTTAGGCTTCTGGAGTGGTGCTATTCAAAGTGTTAATAATGAGTGCATTCATAAATCACAGCTGATTGACTTAATTGTGATGAAGCAGTTTATGCATGCGTGTTCAATAAATAGATTATAAAAACAATTTTATTATTCAGATACTTGCATTAATTTTTATCCCTAGAAAATCTTGGTTTCTGGTGCCTTTAAATATAACATTCATGATTTGAGGAGAGCTTAGACATTATGGGTCTTTATAATAACCTCCTCTCTTAAAATATTAATGAGACCTAGTCTCCATATCATGCTCCTGCACTTCTCCCTTCCCCCATGAGGGGGAGGAAAAAAAATCTCACTGACTGCTTAGGAGGACTGAGCTAGGAGTGCAGTGAATTTTTTTTGTTTTCTAGTAGCATTCACACACTGTTCCCCCAACTGTTTGTGCCTTCCAAGAGTACAGACTGCAATTGCTTTATCCAGTTTTGGAACATGTATAGCAGGGGAGGGGGTAAGAACGTGATTGTAAATATGTCACTAGAGGAAACATGAAACTTGGTTGATTTTGACATCTGCTTCTGTCAAGTTTTGGAAATGCTGCAGATTTAGTCTCACTTACCCTTGTGGGTTTTTTGCTTCTGTTTCCCCTCTTTTCCTTATCCTTTTCACACTTTCAGCACTACCCAAAGAATACCAGAAGATAGGAAAAGCATTGCAGACCCTGGCACTGGTCTTCAGCACTAGTGGATACCAAGGTACTTCTATAGCTTCATTTGTACTTTACTTAAAAAGAGGTATTTTAATTATATCATGCTACTTTTTTTCTTTTTTCTGAAAATCTTAATGCTTTCCTCTTTGAGCTTTAGATGTCAAACATGATTCTGGAAAACATATTGAAAACTTGTTTGCCTGTTTTTCATATTCTAGTCTGCAGTATTGTTTTCTCTCACTGTATAATCATGTGGCAGATTGGTGGTGGTGGAGGAGTTTAGCTTGATCTTTTAATATATAATCTGGTCACTGACCTCACTGACAAAACCTGCTGTAGCATTTTCCAAAAGCAAAGGGAAGAAAACGTGGCATTGAAAATAGTTGTCACAGAACTATTGTGTGACTTACTTCATGATACAACAACTCCACATGAGGACGTAAAACTTATTGCGGTGTTTTGTAATCGATTATGTGGGCTGGAGGGCTGGCTACTGTAGCCTTTTTTTGTCCTTCACCCTTGCTTCTCTTCTAGAGCCCTAAAATAGAGCCTGTCATCTTAGGTATGAAAGTTGTGGGAGGGAAAAGGAGGGCATCAATTGCTCAAAGTTCTCCTAAAATGTGGTCTTTAGATCAAACTTAAAATCCTGCTTTGATATGTTAAGCTCTGCTGATGTTTTCCAGATAACTGGAAAATATTTCCTTACATATAGAGGAAGCCTATTGAGTCAGTTTCCTCTGGGATTCTGCTTTCAACTGTTTGGCTTTGGGGTTTTTTTTCTAGACTTGATAGCAAAATTGCTGTGTTCTAAAACCTTAAATGTTATAGCATAGAGGCTTCCTGAAATATTTGTCTTTGAACCATTAGTTGCCCAGTACTCACTCTGACTACTCATGTATCCCTTGCTTTGTACTCTTAAAACATTTTGCCCCAGAAAACAATGCATTAAAGTGCAACCTTCTGAAGCTCAGGTTCTCTGCTGCTGGAAACATTGGAAATAGGCATAGTCCCTGTAGTTTGCTCTCATCTGTGTCCTGTACTTCAACAGGATGACTGCTTAGTTAGAATCAGAGCTCAGCATATTGCCTAAAAAGTTACTTTTGGATGTGAGAATGAAGTAGAGGATTTGCATGGTTATGTACTCTCAGCATGGGTTAGAAAACTGTAAATCCTACCTGGATAGAATCTGCAGCAAGAATTCTTGAGAAAGGACTGAAAATTACTTGAGCTATAACACACATTTTTTTGCCAGGGTAAAGGGAAAACAATATGGCTTAAAGCAAGGATACAAAATTGCAGATCAGCAAAGGAAGGAAAGCTTCAATTTGATTTTCAGCATCTTGGAATGGTATGAAAAAATAGATCACACGATGCTTGAGAACAAAGCAAGGATGTCTCTCTTTGCTGTTTGCCCAGTTGTGTCTAGTTGCACCCCAGTGTCTTGTTGAGGAAAATTCCCTTCCCACACATGCCTTTGCCCTGATTCCATATATTCTACTCTTTTCAATAACTGGTACACCAGTGTATTTTTTCCGATTTAATAATATATAGGATTCTTTATTTTTTAATTGGAGTTTCCAGGAAGAGAGAGCAAGTACAACGCACATGTAGCTTTACATGTCTTCATCACCGCTGCCCTCACTTTGTCCTGCCTGCTGTTCATGTACAATTTCACTGGATTGTTCCACGTGGTACAGGTCTATGGATTAAGCAGATTCTGTGCAAGAAATGTAAGCGCCTGGATTTAAACCGATAGGATGCAGCTTTCCTGATCTCAGTATTTAAAAGAGGGCACATTCCTTCAAACGAAGTAATAGTATCTAGGCTGAGTATGAGGGATGATTTTTCTGGACTGTCGGTAAAGAAGAATGGCTCATTCAGCCATGCTTAAAGGCACTCAGTTCACTTTCTGTTGGGAACTGAATCTCTTCATCCTTGCCTTTTGGTTTTGGTTTGTGTGTTTTTCTTGTTTGTTTGTTTGTTTCTGTTTTGTTTGGTTGGTTTGGGGGTTTGTTTGTTTGAGGTTTGTGTTTTGATGGGGTTTTTTTGTTTGTTTGGTTTGGTTTTTAAATATTAGAATTCCAGAAGTTCAAGCATATAGGCTACTGAAGATTGAAGTGACTGATTTGATGACACAAACCTTTCCAGCTACCTGTAGCTGACTTCTGACATACTGAATACACTGTTAGTTGGTTCCTTTTCATAGTTAAGATGGGACGTGTCTGATGTCCTTACCATCTTCATCAGTGCTACCTGCTTGCTCTGCAAACATCTACTGCCTTTTCTGATTTCCAGCCTAAAACATTTTAAGATTGTACCAGGCAAAACGCACTTGTTAATCTGACTCACACAAGCTCTTTTTCTTGTGCTGCAGAATGAGCCTTATCAATTAGTTGCCAGCCACAGTGCATATTACCAATCTGTCCCCAGTATTTGCAGAGGCAAGGGTACCTTTAAAACTCTTAAGAACACATTGAGAGTTTCTGATTTAAGTTGTTCATGGGCCTATATACTGTCCAATTGGTTTTAAGAATGTGTGTGTGCTTGGCAAGCGTGATCCTTGTCCAGAAATGCATATTGGACAGCACCAGAACATGCCTGGAAGTGTCTTTCAGCCTGGCAGTGTGTTGCCTATCTTACTGTATCGTATGATGCTCTTAGGGTCAACACAGCCTTAAATAGCATGACTTCTTGTTTGCGGCACCAAATCTTGGGTGAGTCTGTCTCCTATATTAAGAAAACGTGAATGACAGGTATGTCACTGAACCATAGTAACATTTCTTAATCCCACATCACCCCTCAGGAATTCTGTTAGGCTGTTACACGCAAGTTTCACTAACCTGCCAGCTAGCAACAGGCAAATCTTGCCTTACAAGCTGCTTGTGTGCTAAACTCATCAGTCTGAGATGTGCTTATCAAGAAAAATTTGGCTGCAAGAATTTGCTACCAGTACATCAAACTTTACAGTTTTTCTCATCGAATTATATTAAAACATGCTTTGGAAGAAAACAAAAACACTTCTTGAAACAAAAAAAAATTCTGCTGTCCCAGTCAAACATTACAGATTATTAGTTCCCTTAATATGTCTGATGTATTCCTTCAGAAATTATTATCCTTGGCTTTTACCAAGAAGTTGAACTGCTAAGAGGTGCACTAATAAACATCTCCAAGAAGCTCCTTAAAATTTTACATCTTCCTTCATCTCCTTGTGACAGTAGGCAGGTCTGTAAACAAAAATACTAGTTTCTCTTTCTAGTTGGATTAAAATATCTGTAGAATATTACTGGTTATTTTAATTGTTCTGTTTATAACTACCTTCAGTCAATGCTTTTAAGCCCCTTCTGTTTCTTGCACACTGGCATAATTTTATTATAAATGTCAGAAGCACTTGGGGCTTTCTACTTTTCTATTGATTAAAGAACCCCTGACATCATGGTATATCCTTGCCTTGGGACTCAGCTCAGCTTTCATGGTTTGAGTTAAAAAGCTGCATCAATTCAGAAGCTGAGAAGGCTGGAGGCTCTTCCCTACCCAATTAACAACACTCTGACCAAAACGTGTGCTGAAAAAAGTAATTGTGAGCAATCTGCTGCTGGAATTCAAGTTCTAATGGATGGCCACCTGAGTTGCAAGTGGTATCTCTGACAAGTGGACTGGTGTAGGCAGTGACCTACATGAGTGAGTATGGCATGATGCTGCTGATAATGTGTGACTTGAGGGGTGTTTCAGGTGAGAGATGAAGTCTGACTCTTTAAGAATGCCCTGGCAGTACCCAAAAAAGAGGTGATAGAACAAAAGAATGCAGCTTGAGGAGCTGCAGAAATTCATCTACCACTGGTGTGCCTATCTACTGTTGGGATCCGCTGTCTGGAACAACTTTTAGCCCTACTTTGGGAGAAGTATGAATGCCTCCGCTAGTAGAAAAAACTCTTAATTCACCCTGCGCCTTCTACAAGCTGGTTTTGTGCCCTGCTGCCCCAAAAGAAAGAGGATCAGTGTTGGGATAGTGTGTCTAGATTCCTTAAAGCTCCAATCTATGAAGGTTCCTTGAGTGAGCTCTGCACAGAAAGGGAGGATTTTCTCTTTCAACTTAAATATACATGGTCTTCCTCTTTCTTTTGTCCAGATAGGAAAAGTCATTGTCTTTTATGGCATTATGAAATGAACAGCATCATCTAGACCAACCTGGCTTCTGACTCTAAAGCCACACCATGTGTTAAAGCAAAATCTAGGAGTCAGTTGCCTAAGCAGCAGTTACTTTCAGGTTCCTTCTGAGCAGACATGGGAATTCTGAAATACTGAATTATTTAAGCATGCCTGGAATAATGAAATTGATCACCTCCAGGAGTTTTTTATTGTTTTACAAAAAGACAAAGTTATCTTCTGAATTATATACGTCTTAGATCTCACAGTGGGAATTTATGGTAGTTTTATTTTTATTTTATCCTAACAGGCTCAAATAGGAGAAAAATAATGATTCTTTAGCAGTGTTTTGTTACTGGACTTTATAGTTTTTAGGATAAGTCACTTTCCCTCAAAGATTTGTGACTTTATGAAACCTGCCTAATGGAAAGTAAGAATCGATTGATAGACCTAAAGCAATATTCAGTCATTGTTTCCTTTAGGACATGCTAAAATGAAGGAATTCTATATAACAAATCTCTAATATAGATTAAACCATATGTTGTAGTAAAAGAAGATACTAATGTTCAGATTAATCATTAATGAAATCAATGGTAATTTTCAATGAAGTCACTGATTAATGTCTATACAATAAAAAAACATTCATAAAAGACTAACCCCTGCCTTATATCAAGACACTTTCTTAAACTAAAGTTTGATATCTGCAAACTATACCTTCCCATTTCTACTCTCTACCTCAATTTTCTTTTCGTATTCTGTACCGTTGACTACATGCTTTGGACAAGCTAAAAAGGATGGAAAAAGTCTGTGGTCTTTGGGGAAAGTGAAGTGGCATGAAAAATACAAGAATGTAAGGCTTGTTTCCATCTTTGTCCCACGTAACTGTGTCCTGTTAGTAATACAGTGTTATGAGTGCTTGTGATGTTGTCTAGCTTAGGACTTGTGGTGATGTCTGTAGTGCTAAGTGTAGATTGTAGGGCCCTTTGATCTATTTCGTATCATAATGAAAGTTAGAAACTCACTCTGAAAGCCACTGATTTTTACAGAGCTTAAAAATATTATCTGAGAGTTCCCTAAAGGGTCAGAAATCTTGTTGGCAAGGAAAAAAAAGTTACTTGAGCCTCCTTCTGCTTATCTGCCCATTGATGTGTGGTCCAGGACTGTTGGAGAGCTCAGAGATAGCATCACTATTTTGTAGGGCATTGTGGAGAATTTACTGCTTATCAGGTATAAAAGTCATTTACTAAAAATCAGAACATCAGGCATTCTTCAGCTTTGTTAGCCTATCTTCTTTTATCACCCTCCTTATTCTTCCTTCCTTTCCATTCTTGTAGACTTCTGTTGCCACATATGGAGGAATACCTATGTTCTTAAACTACAAAAAGTTATGAAATGTCAAAGTAAATAGTGCTAGTACTGTGTTAGAACGTTCATTTTCTACAAGATCTTCAGTTTATTCCTCCTTTAATATTTTTCTAAATTCTTTATTACTGTTGGTTATAAAAGGATGGCTAGGTATTTATCATTTAAAATAAACTATTTTATGAATTTGCCTTGAATCAAGGCAAATTTCTTGTTGTAATTGACTTCTGTAATTTGAACATTTTTGTGTACTTTTAGGAGAATCTGATCTCAATGGAGCAATAACAGAAGCAGGGAAAACCTATGAAGAAATTGCCAGTCTTGTAGCAGATCAGGTAGGAGTGTTATGGATGCATTGGCATACTGTGTACAATTATGTCACCTCTTGGATGCTTCTGACTTTTTTTTCCCTTCTGTTAAAACATAACTGCTAGTGCTGTAGGCTAGTTAAATGAAATTGCTATTAACCCTTTCCAATGTACTTTCATCTTCCTTTCTTGACTGTGCCAGCTTAGAGGGTATGCGATGGGAGGGTATTTCAGTTGGATTAGAAAGCCACATTCTGGTTTCTAAAATACTAAAATGTTTACTTCCTCTTTAAATGTGTTTGTTTTCTGATGTCAGTGAGCTGCCTTTGTTACTGATACAAAACAATGATTAATCAAGGATAGGGTTTCTGCCTTCCCTGTGCACTTCCCAGATGTCTACAGGATCCAGATCTCGGCTGTGTTTCATTGCTTTGACATGCAGTTGCTCGCTTCAGTAAAAATCTGGCTTAAATAAACCTTGACTGGTGTTCAAGTAATAAATTCATCTTTAGTCTGCTAAGCTTAAAGTATCCAAAATGCAGATCCTCTTTATCTCAAGATTGAGATTGAAGGTTCTTAAAACAGCTTTCCTAGTTGACAACTAAGGTGCACCTTTGCCTGTACATATTTGTATATGTAATGAGATTGTACATGTAATGAGGTTGTACTAGTAAGTGAAAATTTAAGGCAAAACCCCTCGTAAGTTAGTGTTGAGTAAAACAAGGAACAGAGGTATCTGCTCGCTGATGCTCGGTGCCTTACTCTAAGAAGCTTATATTTTAATAAAAACCTTTTCATATATGAAAAACTTTCAATAAACAATTAATATTTTGCTTTGGGTTTTTTCTATTCTTTCCTTCCTTTTTTTCCCTTCACCGTTTTTTGGCATCATAGTTTCTTTTCTGTGATTGTTGATATGCCACAGATAGTTTTACTGATGCTTATACTTTGTTTATTAGCCAAAGAAAGATCTTCACTTTTTGATGGAAACAAATCATGAATATAAGGGATTTCTTGGTTGCTTCCCTGACATCATAGCAGCTCATAAGGTATGTGAAGAGCCTTTCCTTTCAAGGGTTGGGCAGTAGGGACAGCAGCAAAAGTGGTGGTGTGGTGCACTGCATTTGTGCAGCAGCCTGGCCCCTGTTTCTAGAAACACTAAAAGCTTCTGTGAAACCGATGTGTTGATTTTTAAAATAAGAAGTACTGACAGGGGAGGAAAACTAGAACTTCTCTCAAGATTTGAGAATATTACAACTCTGCCATAAGAGAGCAGTAGAAGGTTCATGACTTTCTTCAGGTTAACTTCATGTCCCAATGTAGTGAAGAGCAGTAGTGTAAATTTGTAATATTTGAGTCTTATGCGATAGATGATACTAAAACCATAGGAAAACTTGTGTACACCTACATGGCTGGCTTACTCATATGTGATAAATAATCATGCACTGCCTGGAAGTTTCTTAATATCAAAAAAACAGACCAGGGCTAACATTTCTGAAGGGAAGAAAAAACAAACAAAACAAAACATCAGCAACAAAAAACAACCACTTGTTTCTCTGTAATACAAAAACCATGCTGTCTAGTTTTGGATATTATGGGGGTTTTTTTGCTCTTAGAGATCTTATTGTCATGTGCCTGCTGTAATGTATTTCAGGAGACTAAAAACTGTGAAGTATTAAACAAGTACACAAGTATGTGCTTGTAGTTTTTTTATCACTTGAAATGTTATATGTATATAACTAGAACATAAGAACATACTTCTGAGAGCAACAAAGAAAAAAGCGTATCAGATTGTGTATTCTTTCTTCAGGACATTTACAGTCCCTCATCCTACAGAATCATTGGGGAAAAATACCATAAAAGAAGAAGAAATGTTTTAAAAGCTTGAAACATGAACTGACTACCAAGAGACATGTCAATAGATTGTCCTGAATGTTGTTTGGCGTATCTTTTTACGCTTATTATTTATGTGACACAAGGATTTTCCTGAATCGGTGATTATGCACTGCAATGAGTTGTAGTCTCTTGAAAAATAATTTGTTGCCTCATCTTGTACAATGTGTAAATAAGGTTCTACAGGCATTTTATAATTTGAGGCTTTTGGATGTCATTTATGTTGGTCAGCTGTATTTTGAAACTTGGTCCTTTTATCCTTTTTGTATATATCCTTGTGCATTACTGCCTGTACCAAACTCAATTTGCTGGTGACTCTGTTCATGCCTGTGTTTGAATTCACTTTTTGCAAGGACTCTTGAAAGCAATAAAGTGAAATAACAAGCTTTGGATGAAAATGTGAGAAGGCAGAATCAGTCATTGTGTGCATATATATGTGTATAGCATGTGTATAGCACTCAAAACGTGGCTAGTGGTATTTTAGGTTACTATAGAGACCTCTAAGTTGACTACTATTTTAATCTTTTCTGCATTTGTTTTCTACAGGGAGCAATAGAAAGAGTGAAGGAAAGTGATAAGTTAGTTGCAACCAGTAAAATAACGCCACAAGACAAACAGAACATGGTGAAACGTGTGGGCACCATGGCTTATGCACTACAAGGTAAACCAAATTTTGAGCTAAATGGCAATGTTATAGACTTCTGAAAGACATCTCTTAAGTAACATGCTTTGAAAGAAAATCTTTGTACTGGAATAAGAGCTAAGAATAGGTTGTTTGTGCAGGGCTTTTTTTGTGACCTGCTTAGATTGTCTCAAATTGCAGTTATTTTGCATCCCTTCCCCCCCTTTTTTTTTTAAAAAAATCTCACATTGCTACAGCAAAAGATGCATGTTTTGAAAATGTAATTAAAAATCCCAAAACGACTACCCCGGGCTGATTCTTTGATTTTGAAGTGATACTGCCTCAAATTAAAAGCATGGACCCTGGTACAAGAAGCAGTTCATCATATGCAGAGGTGTTTTTCTGACTCATGGTTTAGTCAGATGATTTGGTTGAGATTCATGTTCTTTTATTTCCTGGATGTTCATTGAATGAATTTTTTCCTCTTTAGGTTAGAGGTGTCGTAAATATGAGATGTAGGACACCACACTTGAAAAACCAGGGAAGTGAGGAGTCAGGGCTCAGTCCTGCAGGATATCAAGCTCTTAAGTGTATCCTGTTATTGACTTCAGTGAGACTACTCATTGCTGAGGGAGTTGCATCTTTTTTAGCTGGCTTAAAGCCAAGAGTACTCTATTTTACGTGACAGAGTCAGAGCAGCACACAAAATTGACTTTAAAAACCACCAAGAAAACTCCCCAACCCCTTCTTCCTGGTCGCAGCAATGCAGGAGGATTGTACTGTACACCTGGCAATTGTGGAAGAGGCCTCTAGGATGACTTTTGCAATCTAGAATATTTCTTCTCCCTCTATTGATATCTCAAAATATATTTTAACTATTTCTTTCAGCCCTAAGCTGTGATCTGACAAGAGATGGAGAAAGTGGTGTAAGGTGTTATGGATTCAGTAATGCTGGGTCTCAGGTATCTGTTGAAATAGCCTTATTCAAGAATGGGTCAGACACTACTGGCTGTATCTTTCATTATTATTATTATTTTGAGCTAAGTATTTACAGCTGTGGTTTACGACTTGATATCCATACCCTTGGAAATCTGAATGCCCTTGCCAAAATCTATTGGAAACACTTCAGGAAAGAGCAGTTACCTCAGTAGGAGAGAATTCTGCTTGTGTTTTTTATTGAATCTTTGTACACCTGAGAACTGTAATACAAGAACCTCTCTTCATCCAGGAAGTGTCCAGATTTTATCAGTGTGTAACTGACACCCTACCAATTTTACAAACAGTTCCATCATAACTTGAGTGCTGCAGGCAAAACAGGTTGTGGAAGCATGAGAACAGTAACTGTGCTGGCAGGGCTGGACATTGAGCGTGTTGCACAGTTTCTAAGCTGAACTGAGTGAAACTGTTCCTAATTACAAATGCTTCTCTAAAATAATTTGTCTCCTGGGTCTAATTGCAGCTGAGATGAATCACTTCCACAGTAACCGCATTTATGACTACAACAGCGTCATTCGTCTCTATCTGGAGCAGCAGGCACAGTTTTATGAAACGGTAAGGTGCAGTATTTCAGTGCTGTTTTCTTGGAATGTGCTGTGCTGCTACTTTTAAAAGAAATACAGTACTTAATCTATCTTTTCGTATGAGCCTCTCCCATAAAGCAGATATTTGAAGAATTGTACAAAAAATTGTGAAAAAAGCCAAAACCCAAAGAACAAGTTAAAATAATAATTTCCTATAGATACTGTCCTAGGTACATGACTATCATAATAAACCTATTAGAACTAAAAAACAGTCTTCAGAAACACTGTTGACAGCTTGAGGGTTTTTTCCCAATGCCAGTACTAGGGTTACAAAGAATAATTTTAGTTCTGCGATGTGCAGTTAATAAGGCCTGCTGTGCTGAATGTAACAATAAAACATTTGAACAGAACTTTACTCCCATAGGATGGGAGTGAGAAGGGAAGCTTCTGTGATTTAAAGGCTGATATACACAAGTGTGGGTCACAAGGGACAGGAGGGGTTTAGGTGACATTCAATATGTTAACACTGAGCACTCTGCCTACAACCTTAGTTCTCATTCCTTGTGCTTTTATAATGAAACCAGAAAACAAATTTTCTAATGTGGTATACTGGTAAAACATGCAAGTTTAAGTGTGCTGGAACCTGATTGCTATTACTTAAGGGAGTCTCATAAATAACTGATTGCCCTTCACAGCAGTAAAATTTGTCTGTGGAACTTCAGAGGTATTTTTAGTGGATGACAACTTTAGGTCCCCATGAGGTCACTTTGCTTACTTTCTCTGACACTTCTGATGGAGGTTGCCATAGGTTTCCCCTTATCTTCTTTCAGTCTCTTGTCCAGTCTGTTCCGATCCTCCTGGTTACAGCTTCACTAGTTTCCTTGTACCACTCCTCTCTCCCCCAGTGTTCCCATGTGGGATCTTGGCTACCATGAGGGCTGTGGGGAGTGCCCAGGAGCTCTGTTCTGATGTTTCAGCCTTGTTTCAGCAGGGAAGTGAGTTTCCTGAAAAATCTGGCTTTGTTCCTGTAGCTCTCCTGTGTAGTGCAGTGCTAGATAAGCAAATAGGCGGGATGACAGCCCTGCCTACAATGCTTTCTCCAACACAAGCTTAGCAGCGAAAGTACAAAATGAACAAGGCAGAAAGTGCATATATGAGAAGAAAAGTCTATAATGGAATGCTTTGAGAGTCCTACATACACAAAACCTGCAGTTAAACCTGCAGTTTTTCATCAAATGAGGACACAGTTAATTTCTTACCCTGTAATCATATTTCTGCACGGTGTGAAGTGACTACATATTTAATATGTTCTGTTTCTTTGTTTCAGATTGCACAGAAGCTGAGGCAGGCACTCAGCCACTTTCCTGTGATGTAGAGGATAAGGAGTAGTCAACAATAAAGAACAACTCCAAAGTGCTCTTCTGATGTGGGGGCAATGCTAATAAAAACCCTTTACTCAAAAGAAAACTAAAAAAAAAAA
>VZRE01003322.1:408081-524393 GCA_013396775.1 Cephalopterus ornatus | reverse complement strand
AAAAAAAAAAAAAAAAAAAAAAAAACAAAAAAAAAACCTGGGGGGGGGGAAGAAGCAAAACCCAAACAACCAACCCAAGAAGAAGAAGAATCGGTTGTAGAAAAAAAAGTATTATTTAAATTTTACTTTATCAGCCTAAATCATAACATAAGGTATTTTTATCTTGAATGCTCTCCCATTTATATCATCATTTAAATAAAAACAGCTAGATAATGCTGTCGGTTATAGGGATCTAAATTATCAAACTGATATGTTGCCATGAACTTACTGAAGACTTGTCTCTATCAGATGCTCTTCCAAAATCTTGTAATCAGCATCAGAGTTATGCATTTGTATCCTTTTTTTTTTAAGTGGGAAAGTGGACAAACTTGAGAAAATGAATTAATACTATTATGTTCAATTGACCTCTCTAGCAATTCAGTAACCAGGAGGAATTATATTCGTGTATGTTTCTGGCACATGTTCATGATAATCTCCTGAATGAATGCTTTGTTCTTAAGTTTTGTTTCCCATATGCAGCCATGGCATCCCATTCCCATTATGACTTCAGGTAAATATAATTCATTCTTCCCTTTCTTCTTTTTCCTTCTAACTAAATCTTGTACTTGTGGCACACCAACACAGATCTTATGTCAGGCTCACTCTTTCTCACTATGCACTCTGTAAGAAAACAAAGTACAGACAAGGAATGAGCCATTCAGGAAGGTGTGAAAAGCAGTTTCCCATACCAGCACTTTGACACCCCCAATGTTAGGCCATGAGGCACTGGTGTTCCTTAGTGCTGTACAGGGCCAGCTTCCCCTCTCAGAGTTTGGAGTGCTTCAGCAGAGGGGACACTGCCACATCTGACCCCAACTAGTAGAAGTCCCCAGATTCCAACTAAGCTGAGGTCTTCGTGTAGTAGTATGGTATGATATTGGGTCAGGTTAACTTCTCGTTGCCTTCTAATGCAAACCAAAAGGTGGCAAAATTACTGAATAACCACATTAGTTATCACACAAACTCTGTGCTTTGATCATCATCCTTTATCAGTGTCCTCTTTCATACTACTGACATACCATTTGAGGCCTTGGCTTTTCACAGAATCAAACCAAAAAAGCCACCACCACCTGTGTTCACAATGGGCACCAACTACAGTAATTCACTTCTTGCCATACGTAAGCAGGGAAGCCAAAATGCAGTTTTTGCTAAAATGTGCCTAGAAAATAAACATTTTAGGAAAGAAAAACCGTAAAACAGGCATTTTACCTATAAGCCATTCTAAGTGACGGGTACAGTCTGCTGGTTCAATAGCTGCCTTACTCTGTTTTGCATTGGTGTTACTTTTGTGTGCTAGAAGTAAAATCTGGGTCTGCCTGAATAACCTGAAACCAAACCAAATGAGACTAAGCCTAAGTCTAGATGCTTTTCAGTGTCACGAGTTTTGTTCACATTTTATAAACCTTGTCTTTTTCTCCTCCCAATTTTAGCTGTTTGCTTCCAAAATTCCATAGCGCAGTGTTGTTTGATACAGCCATTTAAATATGTACAAATTGTAAAGAATGTGTATAAATGTTTTACACAAAATGTAAGATCTGCTTGCATGTAGAAGCAGCTTATATAATAAATTGTTACAATGTGTACAGTAAATTCTGAAATCACTTTTTCAAGCCAGCATTTTTTTAGTATTTGTATATTCACTTTTTGGTAATGAAATCTTTGTAACTGACTCTTAATTTGAAGGGGGAAGGGGAGTTCTTTTTACCAATCTTTAAATAGCTCCAAATGCACTAAAGTTGAAGATTCTTTATCTTGAATAGACTGTTTTGGAATCTAAAGTGCAAGCTGTGCATTCCCAATGCAGAGAAGCTATGACAGTAGCAACTATGTCAGATGCAATATTTTGGCAAAAAAAAAAAGAAAAACTGTTTAAAGACTTCTAGTAAAATGAAGTTAAACTGATAATAAATATTTATGTATATCCACCAGACTATTTTATCTTTTTGTTTGGAATCATCATGTTGGTTTTTAACAGGGTGAATGCAGTATGAGGAAAATCCTCCCTATAGCTTTTCACCAGCATACACATACTGGCCAGCTGAGGAATGAGAGAGGATCCATGTGTCTTCCATAAAGCAGGCATCACAACTGGATGGTATAGTAGTGCTAGTGACTGCAAACCAGCAAAGGTTACCTATATGTTTTAAGCTTTCATTATTCAGGTCAGTCCAGCTTGTGGTTGATGGAACCCTCCTGACTGCAAATAAGTAATAGAGCACAGTGCTACTGTGTATTCCTGGCTTTGTGTTGGCATGGTGTTGACCCAGAACAGAAATTTGATTGTCTTTGATATTTGTTTTTTAAATCAGACGTGAATAGTAGCATAGTTAGGTTCGGTGAGTTGGGGGGCAACAGAAAATCTGCACACTGAAGAGGCAGTCATTAAATGGGAATAACAAGGTAGCATAAGACTTGAGTGATGCCCTCCTGTATTTTGTTTGTCGTAGCTGAATAATTAGTGTCTGGAGCATTAAAAAGCATAAATACGGTTTCCTGGCTTATGCTTTCCTTCCAGGGTGAGCCAAACACTGGTATTAGCCCAGTGACTTCATAAAAGACATCTAATGCCCTAGCTGTTGGTTTTAACTTTACATTTTAATTGCTTATTCCGCTACTGCTACTACATTGAATTTTAAACCAATAAAAATGTAGCTGTACAGAGAGGAACGCTACCTGTATTTCTTGTTTGCAGTTAATCTGACATGGGATTAGACTGCAGCAGCAGACTTTGCTGCAGTGGTATGGTTTTGGAGGAGTACTACCTACTGCAATAAGAAAGAGTATTCTTTAAATGAGGCCTAACTTTGCATGAGTGCTGAAATTTTTACGTTACTGAGCCATTTCTGTTTTCTGTGACAAAGTAGTTGAGAAAGTATGACCATAACATACACTTTATTCTGTAAAACCTAATCAAGTAATATGCATCAATTTTACTGCTACCAAAACTAGTCTAGTTCAGTCTGTTAGAAGAATAATTCAGACTTACAGCCTTGTAAAGAGAGAGATGCAGCTTTTGTGCTATGGCTCAGTTTGACATATACCAAACACCCTGCCAGTTAGGTTGGCCAAAATTACTCCCTCCACAGCCTAGTGGTGTGCAGTTGTCCCACAGCAAGGAAAGCATTCATAGGCAAGTGTCCTGCTTCTGCTGCTTCTGCTTTTCTTAGTGCTTCACACTGGGGCCTGTGAGCATGCACCAGGGAGAGGCCACTTAGTTGTGTATGGGGGTCTTTGGTCAGTTGTTTTTTCCACTCTACTTATTTTCCATATTTTTCTATAACTCTTCTGATATAATTAACACTAATAACTGCTATAACAAACAAGTACAGAACAGGAGAGGTACCCACTTGAGCAGGAAAAAAGCTATTTTTTTTTTCTCTGTCTAAAGAACTCCTAACAAGAACAACCTTACAGAATTAGAAATATATGGACTGGCTGGAGACCAATCCACCCATCCTATAGCGTGGCAATATCAGTTACACCCATGCTGTTTTAAAGAACATCTGAGTCACAAATACACAGACTTGGATTAGCTGGGTTTGTTGTTTGGGTTTTTTTTCCTCCTGTGGCTCTTTGACTCTGGGATCTTTGCAGTATCTTTGGGATACTGAATTGCCTGCTTTCAATTGTCTGGGCCTTTTAATCTCTCCTAATTGGTCAGATATTCTTAAATTATCCTAATTTTTTTTGCCTTCCTTCAGATTGCAGCTAGTTTGTCTACCGCCTTCCTGCTGAACTTTCTGAACTTTAGGTTCTTGTCATCTACAGAGTTAAAAACTGTTCGCTTCAGGATAGATTTGATTAGTTTCTTTGAACTGGTCCTGTCAATCTGAAATGAGCTTTCTCATGTTTACTGAACACTGTTGTTCCCTTATTCTAACCTGTGGCTGTATTCTCCTGTTAAAGTAGATTTTTGTATGTCACATTTTTCCGTCAGGGCTGAAGCAAGGCAGCATATCATTCTATTTTCCATTAACATCAGACCTTTGCTGCCCTTAGTTTTCCTTTTATACCTAACATCTTTAAAGACTATTCATTTTTTTAAAATATTTGCTATTAAACCAATTTTGTCTTAGCACACAATTGTCAACGTAAGGTCCCTTTTAATTCACACTGCCTTCCATTCCAATTAAATCTCTGTAGATCAAAATCTAAAATTGTTACTCTTCACTTTTTTTTTAATCTTGTGAAATGTCATTCCCAAAAAAACACAAATACTGATGAAGTGTTATTCCAAGGAATAGTTTTCTTCAAACATCTTTAAAATTAAATATTTTTAAAGTTGCTAGCTCCAAGAGGTTTGTTAGAGGTTATCTCAGCAGAATAATGACAAACAATAGGAAGTTTAAAAATAATAGAAAATACAGAAAAATTGCAGAGACTTCTTTAAAAACAGTATTAAGTGGTTTGGTTTCTCTTGAATTGTATCCCAGTTATCTGAACTTAGTTATTAACCTGTCCCCAAAGACACTCACCAAGAGCAAGGAAGAGGGGACAAGTGATCTATGTGTACGCATGTGCATGCAGGAATGTGCAGTGTTTGTGCGAGTTAAGATTGCTGAGCCAGTCCCTGGGGGCTGGCAAGTCTGCAAAGAAAGGCATCAAACTGAAAAAACTGATCTGCCAAGTGGGTCCCAGGCAGGCAGGTCCTTTGAGCGTCTTACAGAGTTGAGAAGGGAGGAGTGAGGGATACAGAAGAGAGCATTTGTCATTGGCCGGCTTAGAAGGAGGCTTTGCTTGGGCAGTGCAAAAGCATTCCCTGAAAAGTTTGGAAAGACAGAGAAAGTCTGCAGGACTGGAGAGGGGGGATGAATAAAAAAAGGTAAAGGTCTGCTTCAGGGTTTTGAATTCTCTTTGGGGTTTCCTGAAAAAAAATTGCCCAAAGATTAGAAGCAATGAGAGAATTGGCACAGTTAATTTTGTTTAGCTGTAGGGTCCCTGCCAGAAATAACTACACTTTAGAGCCCTTATGCACTTTCAACCATAACATATCTCTTGGGAAAACACCTCCATGCTGGACTACCTAGAAAGGGTGAGTTTAGGGTCAGTGAAAGGTTGGTCCTGATGCTCCAGTATTGTGGAATTGGTCAGCTGTACACTCCCTTGATGGGGCCACTGACCTAAAGGCTACCTCTGTAAACATGACCCCATTAGGGAGGAAGAGCACTGCACATTATCTAAAACAAAGCAGGTCAAGTGCCCTGGGACTAAAACATACCTAAATGGCGTGTCTGGCCGAGGGAGCACACTGCTGTCTGATGTTTCAGCATTTTGCTCTGTTTCTTCAGACTTCTTCCTGCCCACAAACAGTATCTGCCCTGAACTAGGAAAGATCGGAGCAATATGCAAGCAAGTACCAGGTGAGCTCTCCAGTTATTAGTTTCAGTAAATTAACCTGCTTGGAATGTGACTTCTTCCTATAGGCTTCCTTGCAGGAAATGTTAGTGTGGGGATGAACAGACATACAGGTATTTTTACCTTTACTGTCAGATGCCTGTACCAGGATGTGAGATTTTTCTCTTGTCTCGACGATAAAGAAACTGAGGGACAAATTAACTGCCATATGCCAAGAAGGTAGGAGGGCTGAGAATGGAATGCAACTGCTAATTCTGAGGAAAGAATTTGATGCTGAATTTCACCTATGATCCCTAACTCCCACCCAGCTTCTTTCTCCTCCCCTGGGCCTTCCCTGCCAGCCCCTTCAGATGATGCCTAACTCCAGAGCTCCTGACAATTGGCAATAGTCAAGTTTCTGATACATCCAAGAAGTACCTGTTAAATTGCTCATCAGAGCATCCATTCACATCCACCTGCATCTACATGATGCTTCAATGACTAATGAATTTGGTCACCCACAGGAGATGTGAAAATAGTGGGAGAGCAGACTGGAGTTTATAGAATGGGGATTGTGAAGAGCATACTCCCTTCCTTCCTGGACCAAAGGAGAGGATAAAGGGGTTGAAAACAGGGCAGCAATAAATTGAGAGACAAGCTTTTTATTTTTGACCATTTATAACAGAATATCTGAAGAAAATCTGTCTGTTCCAATAAAAACTGACAGTTGTGGATGAATCTCCATACTAAGTATAATGGCACTTCCAATGGAGAAGCTAAATATTTAGCAGACTTCATTCAAATCTCTAACTACATCAAGATAACTGAGTTAGGTTTGTTAAGAAACTAGTTGTACTCTATAGCCCTTGGTATACAGTAGTGGTAGCAGTTTCTAGGACTGTGAATTACTTAGAACAATAATCATGTTAAAATAACTAGTAAATGATATTACTGTTTCAGACACAGCTCAACAAACTCTTGGTAATATTTGTAAATCTAGATGGAAATCAATCTCTTAATCCTGTTAAATGAAAAGATTAAATGCATCACTTCATTATGTTTGCTTTTCTGCTTTACATTTGGGAGAAGAGTATCTTCTTGCTCCTTGAGCATTGCCTGCTTATCTAGACCTTTCTGGACCCACCAAAATTTATTCCACTCCTAACATTAAATTTCACTACATTCACTTTTTTGGCATTTCTGAGACCCTGCATCTTCTGCTAGGGCAGGAGGGGGACACTGCTACTATGTTCTTGCCATTCTCTAAGACTGTCTTGAGTGCTTTGGCTGGGATGGCACCCCCTTACAATATTACCAGCACTCACAACTGTACTACAAATCTGAAATATCTATTGGCATTTCTTAGAGCCCTTTAAAATCCTTATGTGAGAATTCAACCTTTTTGTTTGGTTGTTTTTTAAAAACCTGCCACTATAATGTCCAATGACACACTGGAAAAAAAGCCCAAAACAAGACAGTTTATCCAATGCTCATCAGTCTGTATTTTATTATTTTTAATCAAATTCTTTCTGAGCCAGACAGAGAATCTTGTCAAGTTTGGTGCATCAAGTCAAAGGGTGCATCAAGTCTTGCTAAAGGGGAAGGTGCCTTAAAAGTGAGTGCCATACAGGGGTGAGAGACATTTTTATAATTGTTGACTAGTTCATGACTAGCTGAGTGGTATTTTTAAGCTCAGTAAAGATTTTGTTTAAAAACTCAACAGCTGGAAGAGAAGTGAAAAGTTAAACACAGCATCTGTTGCAATATAGTAACATATAAAGCAGGCTGCTTGCTGCTAGGATGGATTTGCTGAGCTTGATGCACTGCCCCAGAAGGCTGCTATCTGATTGCACTCACCAGGAGTACACTGCTCAGGACTGGTTATGCCAGCAAAGCAAGCTGAGGAGTACAAAAACTCTTCAGTTGTCTTCTCTGTTTAAGGAGTGATGCTTTTCTACCTGGTTACAAATTGCACCTACCAAATTTTTTACAAACCCTTGGGAAGAAGGTAGGTCTAGAACACTTCTTCCCTATTATGAGCATGTTTATGCTTACTTGGCAATAGATAGACTTTACTGGGGTAACAACTACTGCCAGTCTATCTACTGTTTATAAGCACAGTCTTAATGCTTGTCAAAAAGAAAACAACAACCAAAAAAAAAACCACAAACAAATAAACCCACAATGCAAATGTTTATGCCAGTCTTCCAAAATTTAAACCAAATTCACAATGAGTAAGAGGACGTTGCTATGCAAAGAACTGCTATACCATAAAATAAGTCTTCAGGATGCCTGCAGGAGTTGGGATCTATTCAAATGGGATGTAAAATCAGCACTGGAAAAGGGCAACTCACAGAGACTGCAGTGGTTTCAGGGTCTGCTCCTAGAACAAGAGTTGAGTTCAGAAAAGCTGTTTGTATGTGCTGTCTGGCACAGCTCCCCTATGTGTGAGCTGCTAAGTTTATATTGTAATTAGTGTTAGTATCTAATAAAAATGACTGGTGGTCTTAAGCAATTTTAAATAAAACAGCCCTTCCTGAAGGGGATTGTGTGTCACATGGGAAAAAACCAAAATCCCAACAAGTAAACTTTGTGTTGGGTGGTTGCAAGGGCACTTGAACAGACATCTGCAGCTGCACAGGGGCTCTGGGCTGTTTCTCACTGCTGTGGAGCCACAGAGCAGTAATCAGCTCAGGTCCACTGCTAAACCCTGGCTGGGTCCAAGTGTGTGTGTGGCACACAGGTCTGGTGATAAACTCTTCTGCAGCATGGAGAAAGACAAGACAGATGTGTGCTGTCACTGTCTGGTTCCCCCTGAACCCCAGGATGCAGTGACACCTCAGCTGGCCCTGTGTGGAGGCAGCTAAAATGTGATGAAGTGTATTGGTGCTGATCTGTGCTTTGCCAAAGAGGCTGTGCTAGACAGCTGGTGGCCCTGAAGGTAGAGAGGGTGTTGAGTGTGAGTGTAGCTGGCTTCTGGCATGGTGAGTAGACAGTCCAAGAAATCTGTCTCAGGATACCTCAGATTTTTCCCCTACGGGACTCCAACCACCACTAAATTAAACTCAACAGCCAGCATTGGGCAACAGTTGAAGTGCAGATAATCATAAAAAAATAGTAATCTAATGAATCAACATGCACAGATCTGCCTCTTAAGGCAGCAGGTTGCTTAAAAGTAGTCATTTTATAAAGATTTCTCTGCAATATGTTGTATCCTGGCCCATCTAGGATGGGCCCATCCTGTTCTTGTGTCAGGGCAGGACCTTCTGAGCAGCAGCTTCTAGGATTAAACTGAATTTAGTAATTCTGTCTTCTCAGAGGCATTTTTATGCTCATAGAACATCTCTGATTTTATTCAGGCACACTACAAACTCTCTGCATCAACGTTTCCATGTGGAAAGGATCTGCACCAGTTCTGGCCCTTCCACGTAGTTTGCAATAAATCTCCAGGACCAGACAAAGTCAATTTCATATTTCTGGAAGAAGTAAAGAGAGTATTCCGTTGAACTGCTACCAAAATATACAGGGAACGTTATTCAAGATAGCTACTCTGTAAGAGCAGCACAGAAAAGCTGTCACTGCACCCATCTTTTAAAAAGACAGAGGAAGTGATTGTAGTAACTCTTTGTACCAGGCTCACTAATAACAGAATCTAACTATCAGTGGTTAACTAAGAATCTAACCATCGGTGACCAATTTGGAAAAAAAGCATCAGAGAATGAAGCAGGGGGAGGGACAAAGAAGAGAAAGAGTAGTGGGACAATAAGGAAAATAAAGTTGGTGATGAGGGCAGCAAGGAAGGCAATCCAAAGAGTAACGGAAGTAGAGATAATGAAAACAGCAGCAAACAGACATTGCACAAGGTGAACTGTAGCAAACTGGGTGTGTGACAGAAGAAAGGCTGTTACTTCTGGCTTCAGAGGGTTGACATATGCTCCAGCTTCCGCTGCCCTCCAAAGTTAGTTTTACATGGCACAGTACTTCTCACACCCCAAAAGCTGGCTTCCCCCCAAACCCACAGCTTTGCTGAGCTTTTCCAGCCACACCCACACAATGTCTTTCCACTCCATCCCATCCCCCCGCCACCTCCCTGCTTTACCAAGTTGCTGAAATTACTTTGGCTTGCCCACAATCTGCGCTCGCCCCTTCCCACACACACCAGTCTTCCCAGGTCACTGGTACTACTGGGGTGCCTGTAGTGCTGGCTGGTACCAAAAGCAAGGAAATGACCTAGGAACAGAGTGCAGACTACAAGCAAAGATGGTTTATGTGAGAAACAGAGTCTCAACTATTATAAGTTTTAGAATAAGAATTTATTATATGATAAAAGCAAACAGCGCTGGGTGAACAGGAGGAGTCTTGCTCCAAAAGCCTGTCACCCCGAAACAGTGAATGTGTCCGGCATTTATTTTAGACACTCCATACATATTCATTACATCCTTTTACATAGCTATTTCAGGTATTAAACATATATTTCTTTGACAATTAAGGTTAATTAATTTGTTATCTTTTACAACAAGTTGCAAGTTATAAATTCTAACATTATCTATTAGAAGTTATAAATTCCAAGATTACAAGTTATAAATTCTGAAAACTTATAAATTCTAGTTATAAATTTTAAAAAGTTATAAATTCAAAGATTACAAGTTATAAATCCTAAAAAGTTATAAATTCTAGGATTCCCCATGTCTAGGGAAAACAGGGGAGGCAGTGGTCTGTCTTACGTCTTTATGGGAGTGTAATTAAGTTTTACAAACTGTTTGTTTTCTCCTTTCCTGAGGCTGTAATAACCCATTTGTTTCTTTTATTTTGTGACACAAATCATAGCTGTTTATTACAGTTTATCACCTCCCTTTCGCCCTGGTTAATTTTCAAGGTTCATGCACACACACACACACACACATGCATATTTGGAGGAAAAAAAAGGATAGAAGCCTGCAAATGAGTTTAGCACTAATTAGTTCAGTTTTATATCAGCCAGGCCAGAAAGACCTAGACTAGCCTACTCACCTATGTGGAATAATCATTTTTGCTATGTGTGCCATGACCAATCCTCAGGCTAATTGGGATTGCATGAGAGCTGCAGACACAGGTGAAATCTAAATCACCTGCACCCTGGGGGTGGAATCTATCGTTCCTAGTCAGCCTCAAACTCCCATAATGGTTTATATGTTCAGGTATTAAACATATATTTCTTTGACATTGTAAAAGCAATGCAAAATCTTGTTTTAGTGAAGCAGAACGGCACACCTAAGCAAACAAGTCAAATTGTCAAAAAACAAACACTGACTAGCAAGGGGAGTGAAACCTACCCATGTTTACTTGCACATACACATAGTCTGTGGATTTAACTGGCACATTAAGAATAATGTAATATACCAAAACAGTTGTTCAAATAACTTCAAACCATGGTATTCCTTCAGTTCTCTTTTCTGGTCTCTTCCCCTCACTCACACACTGTGCTTCGTCAGTACCCCTTTACAGCAGCACTGACAAGAGATAACACCTCATTCTACAGTCCTCCTTTCCCTTCAAGAAAAACATATTATTTACTCTGCCTTCACCATGAATGCGGCTGTGAAATAGCTCCACTCCTTATCCAGTTTGCTCTATATTACTGTTATAGTTTTTCTTTCAACTTTTCCAGTTCATGGCTGGTGTTGGACTGAGGAACTCCATTAACTATTCTGATTTGAACTAGTTCATATCACTGTCTTTTCAAACTATTCAGTCTAAGTCATCTTGTCATAGAACTGCTGAGAAGGAGAGGAACACATTTTGGTTTTCCTGTCAGGAGTTCCAGAAAATGAGGCAAGAAGCAGTGGAAAACTCTGGCTTCCTAGCCCTTTGAACATGAGAGAAGGATATCTACAACTAAACACAAGCATGTCAGTCTGGAAAAAAGAATAAGAATTTTATCTGGTTGTCTGGTCACTATTAGTGCCTAAATAAATGCCGACTGACTAATGCTGCTCATCTGCACATAGTTTTGGGATGAAGAATGTTAAGCTTTAAAACAGCTGCTGTTACTGAAAATAGCTTCTTAATGAGAAAAGCCTAGAGTCTGTGAATGCAGTCAGTCTGCCTCTCTAGAGAGATCGCTTTCATTTAGAACACACAGGGTTAAAATGTAAGTGGAAGAGGAGGTGAGAAATTCCACTGAGCTCCCAGCAACACTTCAAACACAGTTTTTCATTAGCAGCATTTCTAAAACTGTTAGCACTCCACCAGAGCATCTCTCAGCCACTTTTGGTACATCTTCAGAGCTTGAATTTACAACCCAATCTTCTGCCAATCTGGAGCTACACTCTGAAGCCAGATAGGCCCTGACTCAGTCTGAACCTGAAGCTAGTTTGCTTCCAGTGCAACCACCTTTAGCAGCAGAACCTGCACTGTTTATTCACTTGAGAAGTCACCCAAGCAAGGAGCTGTGAGATTTAAGCTACTGATATCTTTAAAGTGAGGCATACATTATAGTGTTCTGCTCAACCAGAAGCTCAGATCTCCTTTGTTAACCCACCCCTCTCCCTTCCAAATAATTGGTTAAAGGGTAATATGATACAGAATTATTAGTATTAAAAGTTTCTTTTCCGTGTTGTAAGGATCACAGACCCCAAGAGAAAGGAATAAGGGGAGCTTGTCAGGAAAGGTCATAAACAGGAGCGGAAATGTCGAAATATTGTCACTGACTGAAGCAAAGAACATGTCTCTCTGTCACTTCTCTTACACTCATGGCAAGGTCAGACTATCTTTGTCAAAATCTAACCACACAAATAAAACATACTAATTTATTACTCGTGCTTCTCACGATCTTCAGAGATATTTTTAAGGAAATGCTGTCGATTTTGTTGAGAAATAGTGACCTAGCTCAAAGTATATCAGACTGTTTCTGTAACAAAGTACCAGATATTTGCACACGAAGTTCTTTACTAGGTCAAGAGAAGTATAACCAACTAGAAATGAAAGCTGTTCTCTCAACTTCACTCGCAGTGTAAGAGGTGACATTAATACCCCACAGCTACTTCAGGAGCAACATTTTGAGCACTTTAGCCTACAAGTGTTGTAAATGCTTCTTTTTGTCAAATTCAGCTTTAAATAAAATTTATTCTAATATTAACTGGAAAATGTGAAAACAATAAAAGCTTTTGCATATTAGCAGCAGTTACGAGTTGTTTTGAATGTCATGGGCAGGAAAAACTATGCTGAGATATTTCCTCTATTTCTTCTGTACTTGCTGAAGTCAAAAGTTTCTCATAAAAGGCAAAATCCAAACTGTTTTCAATGACCTTGTGGGCACACACACTTCCTGAGGAATCTGTGACCACTGAGGCTATGTGTAAGTGGCCAAAAATCTCCAGGAAATGCTGTCATAAGTGAAATTTATATTTAATCTCAGAGCTTCAAAAAATTACCACTTATTCCAGTAGCAGAATATTGGACACAGACAAGTATATTTTGTTTGTTACTACTGTATATCACCAAAGCTTCTTGTACAGTCTGAGACTGCAAAGTTCACTCAATAGTAAGACAAGTACAGGAACATTCATCTATTCTATGCCCAAAAGTCTTCCAGACAGATAGCAAACAGCTATCTGATGAATGTTCCTGTAGTACTACAGAATATCTTCCTCCTCTACCCAGTTCTGCTAACTCTGTTTTGCAACAAACCTGTTGTTCCTCTTCTGATGGTCTCCAAACAAACATATAATGCCACCTGCCAAGATCAGCATGCAGAACTGTTTTTCAGTAAGGCAGTTACCTGGGCCCTGGAAACGTCCACTACCACAAAGGTCTAGGAGCAGGAGTCATTATAGTCCATAGCATGATTCAGAGCCAAACTAGGGGCTGGGTAGGGGATGGGATTGGAAATACATAAGATTAAAAGGAGGGAAAAATCCACATAGAAAGAAGGATGAAATGGAAAATTGCTGAGGAGTTAATGAGGGCATATGGTCTGGGTGAAAACAGGTGCTGTGGAAGAGAAAGAGTTCACCTGAGGGACTCCTCAAATGACTATAGGAATTAATGCATTTCCATGATACTCACATATATAAGCTCCAGAGTAAGACAGCTCAACTCCAAATGTCAGCTAAAAGATGATCTGACAATCTCAACTTTTTCCCTGTAAAATGGAATTCCATGCCTTGAAACACGGACAGTTTGGTTAGATGAAAAGGTCTTATCAAAAGGAAACCTTTGCACACACTCCTAATATATAAAGAAAGGTTCCTATCTGAGCCCTCACTTTGGACATCATTCTGTGTGAAGGAGGTTTGTAAATTGAATGGCTTTATTCAGCAATGCTTTTCATCATTTTCTGAGAGTTTTTTCAGTTCTTTCTCAGGCTTGTGTGTCTAAGGTAACTGATCCATGACACAAAGTTTAATTAACTGACTTACTGCTTCTTCAGTAATCGTGACATCACACCTTTAAAAATGCATCTTTTCATGTTGTGGATGTTTTGCAACCAGAACACACTGGAGAGATCAGATCATAACAGATTAGAAAGGACACAGTCACAGAGCCAGCTGTGGATGCAGTGCTTTGTCATACACACCACTTAAGGCTTCCAGCTTTCCACCTTCATCATGTGAGTTTTCCTCTCACACCCTGATCTCATAATTAATTGAGGCGCTGAAAAAAACTGTCCCACGTGCAAGAGTCCTTTCTCTAATATTTTACTCAAGAAATCTGATAGTAAATTTTTTATTAGCAATCCTACATTGTGTGTTCTTGGAATTTGCAGTGAAAGGCACTGATGACAAAAATTACTTATGAGTTACAAGCACAGGCAATAGAGTGACATACCAGTGTCCTTTAAGTGAAAGTTTACTCTCATGATGGAGTTTAAAGGGGAAAATGAAGAATTATTCCTAAGAGGCAAAGACACACACTCCAAAAAAAAAAAAAGTGTGCTTTTTCTTGCTGTTAGTTTTAAATATATAAGTGTATGATGCAGGGCAACTTCTTTAAAAAAATGTGATATAACTGTCTTAGGCAGCTCTGATTAAGTGATACTTCAAATATTTCATCTCAAGTGAGCACTTTTCTCTAGGGAAGGAGGTCACAGTGAAAGATGTCAAAGACATAAACCAATTCTTGGTCTGCCATTCACAAAGGAGAGCTGTAAGAAAGGCATACCTTTGCTGTTAAAAATAGAACATTTACATTTTTATATCCTCTAAACTCCCCACACTTTGAACTATGTGCTGTCTCAATTTTTCATCCTGGTCACTTAGTTTCTACAGTTCCTGGATCCTTTACTTTACTTTACCCAGCACTTTTAATCTCACCCAACGTACTGTAGTCAAAGTTTAGGATCCTGCGGGAAAAAAGGCCTCCGCAAATACCAATCCCACTTTTCCTACCAGACCCTTTCAAAATGCTGTTTAAGGAGGCACCATAAACTAAAATTATTCTCCTTTCCAAATTACTACTGGTTATAAAATAAATAAACCAGAGGTCTGTGACAGGAAGATAGTACTTGCTTTTCGGTTTGTTTCCATCAAGTTCAAAGGGGGCAGGGACTGTTACATTCCATCTGGCAGAGCACAACCGTGACCGATGTTCTCAACGTAAATGTGAGACAACAGTAGCAGTTGGTAGTTTGGGTTGTTTTGAATTTCACAGTGTTCTCTACATATAGGTAAGGTATAATTAATAACGTCTAAAAATTAAAATTCTGCTCGGTTTACCCATGTGTGAATACAACTACATTTTCTGCTAGAAATTAAAGCGAGTTTTCTCTCCTCTGAACACATTTGTGTACCTGTATCTACCTCCTTGATCCATTCCTTATAGCTGAACTCTGGAAAAAAACTGGCACTCTGCACAGACTCAACAGGGAATTGTGATGGGAATCTTTAATACCGGGATGGGGGGGTGGGAAGCGGAGGACAGCCCACTTTCATATGAAGGAACACCTCCTTTTAATTACTAGAGAACCTGAAATGTGCCTTTTAACCGAGACTCCTCATACACAGCCCGTGGGACAGGGCATAGTCGGCTCCCCCCGAGAGGAGCTCCCTGCCGGCTCTGTCGGCGACCGCCGCGGGGAGCCCGGGCGGCCGCTCCCCGCAGGAAGCGGGAAGGAGCGCGGCCTCTCCCCAGGCAGAGCTGGGCAGAGCTGCCTCCGCCTGCCACGCCAGCGGCGGGAGCAACGCCGGCATCCAAGGCACTGCTGGGCCCGTCGCCCTGCCGGGGAATCGACGGCGACCTTCGCCTCAGCCGCCGCGGCCCGGACGCGCCCCCGCAGGGGTGGGGAGCGGCGCCACCGGGCCGGGAATAGCCGCCCGGGACCCACAGCAACCCGCCGGGTTCGGCAGTGCGGTGGCGGCCGCCCCTCCTCCTCTCCTCCCCTCCCTCGCGGGTAGGGCGGGTGGCAGCGCCCCGCCGGCGGCTAGTACCTGTCCCGGAGGAGGAGCCGCAGCCGCGGAGCCGGAGGGACAAAGTTAACTCTGTAAAGTTTACCGGGGGTGGGAAGGGAAAGGCAGAGGGCAAAGGGGAAAGTTGCTCCCGCCCCGCTGGCCGCAGACGGGGACTCCCCGAGGAGGAGGAGGAGGAGGGAGAGAAGGAGGAGGAGGCAGCAGCGGAGCCGCCGGGGACACGGAGGAGGTGCAGCCGCAAACGCTCTGCTCCTTTCACCGCCGGGCGTCCCGGCACTGGAGGCGCTCGGAGGCCTGCTGAGGTGACCGGGAGCGGGGCACGGCCATCCCCCTTGCCCTCCTCCCTGGGAGAAGAGGGCGGGCAGGACCCGGGTCCGGCGCTGGGAGCCCCCCTGGGGCTGCCGGCGGGCCCCGAGCGCCGCGCCCTCGAGGGGACGGAGGCTCCTCCGCTACGCCCTCCGCCCGCAACCCTGCGCCTTCCTCGCCGCGGCCGGCGGCTCTCATGGCTCTGAGCAAAGGGCTGCGGCTGCTCTGGAAGCAGGAGCCGGGGCCGAGCGCCCTGCTGGAGGCGCGCTCCCGCCAGGACTGCCTGTTGCTGGAGGCCGGCACGGTGGTGGCGCTCAGTAAGTGCGTGCGGGGGGGCTGCGGTGCCGGGGAGGTGCCGTGTCCGTGGGTGCGCGCCCGCTGCCTGCGAAGGGGCGCCGGGGTGAGGTGGCAGCGGCTGATCCTCTGGAGGTTTGGGGCACCTTCCCCCGTGGCATGGAGAGAGGAAGGGGAAAGCTCAGCCCCGGGCCCGGTGGGACGCTGGCCGAGGAGAGCTCGCTTTACACCCCGGCCTCCAGCACGGTCCCCCGGGCCTGGCCGCTTGCTGTTGCGTTTGGGTGACCCCCGGTGCCCTGCCACGCGCGGAGGGTTGGCCAGCGTCCCCTCCATATCCGTGTCCGACCGGCCCTTTCGCTGCTCTGGACGTCTTTATCCTCCTCACCAGCAGCCGGGGTGGAAGAAGCAGGAGAGGCCACTCACCTGCCTGGTCGTGGTGGGGTCTTGGCACGGGGCACTTTTACTATGCAAGACTAATCCTCCTTAGCCTTGACGGCAGAGGAGAGTCCAGGTAAAGGGATGGGGCCCACTGCCTCTTGAAGCTTCTACTCGGCTACATCGGGTTCTAACCACCAGTGTAGACAGCCAGCTCACAGTAAGGAATTGTTTCGGATAACTGACTTGAGATTTGTGCCACTTAAAAAAGCCCAACAAACTGCCTTCTTGCTGTGGGGCCAAACCTGCCCCTGTGATTTGCAAGGTATATGATAACTTGAGTGTCTGGCTCTTGCTGGAGGAGTCTCACCTTTTGTTTTGGTACTTGTCACTTATGAGTGTGACACAATACTAATGTTGCTAATGTTGAGACAGACAAAAAAATGAGGTGACTGTAAGTGTAAGGTGCAAAATGCAACACAAGGGAATACATGCTTGTACTGTGTTCTTAAATTGTTTTCTGTGTAATACTAACCTGTGCCTGCAATCCTGTTGCTGTTTGCAGTGTTGTAGTAAGAACTGCATGTACATTGTGGTTTGTACAATGTCCATCTCAACATCAGCCCAGGGTCTGGGTCCACTGAGCTGAATCTTCCACAGTGTACAGTGGCAGGACATCCAGACTAAGATACTTAATACCACAGGTATTGGGGACTTTATGAATGAAGAAAGCCAAAAAGGTCATCAGGTAGCAACTGATTTTCATGAAAATATTTCTGGTAGTGGAAAAATTTTGACCTGTCATGAAAAAGATCCGTGGAGGTTTGTTGTTATTGTTTTTATTATTTTATTTTATTGGAGATTTATATTGTGTAATACTTTGGGGTTTCAGTTTCTTGTTAAATTCTTTGGTAATAATGGACATGAGTCTGTTATATTTTTATAGGGTATTTTTTTGTGTCAGTTTTCAATGAACTGACAGTGAAAAGTCTCTTAGTACTGAGCAGGACTTTACTCACTTTCCCTGATTCTAAAATTTGTTGACATTAAAACTCTGTATTGATATGATATTGGTTTGTATTTCATTATTCTGATACAAATCTAAAGCCGCTTCACTTCCTAAAGCCAATGTGCATGAATAAAATGGAGAGACCAGTATTCATCTAGCTGACCCTGAGCCATTTGTATGACCAGTGGAATGATTTGCAATCTCACTAATTAAAGGAATCATGAAGCTGAAGTAGATTTTTCTCCCCCAGTGTTGCCATCCCCCATTTGAATTGATATACCTAAAATGATTTAGTAGCTGGAAAGCTGCCTAGCAGAAAAGGACCTGTGGGTGCTGGTCAACATCCAGCTGAACATGAGCCAGCAGTGTGCCCAGGTGGTCAAGAAGGCCAATGGCATCCTGTACTGTATAAAAATAGTGTGGCCAGCAGAACCAGGGAAGTGATTTTTCCTGTTTACTCAGAAGGCTGCATTTTGAATCCTGTGTTCAGTTTCATGTCCGTTGCTACAAAAAAGCCATTGGGGTGCTGCAGCATGTCCAGAGAAGCTGGTGAAGGGTCTGCAGCACAAGCCTTGTGAGAGGTGGCTGGGGGAGCTGAGGTTGCTTATCCTGGAGAAGAGGAGGCTCAGGGGAGACCTTATTGCTCTCTACAGCTGCCTGGGAGGAGATTGTAGCCAGGTGGGAGTCAGTCTCTTCTCTCAGATAAGAAGTGATAGGACAAGACGAAATGGCCTCAAGTTGCACCAGGGGAGGTTTAGATTGGATAATAGGAAAAAATTCTTCATGGAAACAGTGGTCAGGCATATTGCAACAGGCTGTGCAGGGAGGTGGTGGAATCACAATCCCCAGAAGTGATCCGGTTGATGTGGATGTGGATTTTGGGAAACATGGTTTAATGATGAACATGGTGGTACTAGATTAATAGTTGGACTCAATGATCTTAGAGATCTTTTCTAATCTGAATGATTTTGTAATTCTATGAACAGAGAATTTATATAGTCTTTCTTAAAATGTGTGTTAGAAGAATTTTGAAGTAGTGATTTGTATAGTGCCTAGTGTAAAAGCCTGTTTGCCCTGCCTTTTGAAAGTCCAGTGTCACCTTTTGAGATAACTGTGATCATGCATGCCTTAGCCTTCAGCCTGCTCCATGTTAATAACTTTGTAATTTTGTTTCATTTAGTTTCTCTGTTCCTGCCTTTGTCAGTTCCTGTGCTGTAAGAATAGCTAGTTTATCCAGTGAAGCTTGTTCAGTTCATTTCTTCTGTTTATGCAGCAGAGTACAAGAAAAGGAGGGAAAACCAGTAGTAGGTATTGTGATGGTAAATTTAGAAGAATTGTGAAGAGGAAGCTCAACGGCAGGGTGGTAATAGGAACAACATTAATTCTGTTTTGTTTGGCTTGTCTTTAGGTTGTTACTAACCATAAAACACTACAGTAGGAGGTTAACATAAACTTTGTGTATGTGTGGTTTCAGACATACTAGTCCAAGGATTGTGTTAGTTTTGGCTTCTCTGTCCAATTTTCCGTTTCTAAAATAAAGTTTTTAAAAAATTGCGTGCCTGTAGTGAGGAGGAATTATGCAACTATGCCTTGTGCAAACCTCCACACTAAATAAAAGCAGATACCTATCTGTGGAGCAGTTAGGTTGTACAACAGTTCGTGCAGTTTTTTAATAGCAGTCTCATGTCAATAGAACTGTAGAGAAGAATAATCACAGATGGACAGTGAAGGCCTGAGAACAATTTTTAGTCATTGTTCATTATTCTTTTTCTATAATTACCAAGTATCTCTGCCCTTGAACAGGCATGACATCTATACTTTTTCAAAGTTTAATTGCTTCTATAATAATTTTGTACTAGAAGAAACAAATGTGGAATTTAACCTAGTTCAAGTGGCAGAAGGGAGTGAGAATTGTCCTAGAAGAAGTGGTGTTAGAAAAAAAGAAATCTAAAAAAACCACACACTTGTATAAACACAGCATCTATACAGGCCATAAACCCCTGGGAAACTCATAATGAAAATAAACACTTTCAAATATGTAAACTAACAATTTGATGATGTCTTGTGAATAGATGATTTTTTTCTTCTCTCAGTATGTTGTAAAGATTATGATGACAGTTCTAGTTGTAAATTGGTTATATTTCAGAATTTCCTTACTGCATGTAGAGATTTATTAGTTGAAAAATATTTGCACCTTTATATCAATAGTGGAAAAGTATTATAGAGATCTCTAGTTGTCTGAGATGTCAGCAGTTTATAAAATGAGAACACTTGGCCTGTAATGGCAACCTAACCTAAGTAACTTTTGTAAAAATCAAGGAATCAAAAATCACTGCAGAAAACCTAGTTGGATATCCCTAAACCCATTAACTTAATCTGTATAGTGATGTAATATCAGCAGCGCAGTTTTCTGTTCTATCGTAAGTTAAATAATGTTTTTGAAGGTGAAAGTTTTTCTTCTTCCTCTCATGTAGGGTGGAGGGTAAAACTCACTGTTTTGAATTTAATGGCACATTTTCCAAGAGGCTTTTTTTTTTTTTTTGCCACTTGCATTTGTCAGGCTTCGGCCATCTCCAGAAGGATGGGTGACAGCTTGAAACAATTCTTCCAGAAATTCTCTGAACTAGAACATCAATAGATTCTGTGGAAGAAACCTAGAGTCATGAGCGATGAAGAAAAATTTGCATTGATTTAGAAGTTTTTGTTTAATACAACAGGAAGTATAAATACAGATACTGCTTCTGCTTGAAACACATTACAGTTTCAATGGTTTACAGATGAAGTGAGCTGCACAAGGTAGTTCTGGACTGCTGTCAAGGTAGTTGCTAGACCAAGGCTATAGTGCTGAAAATATGGTTATTTAACCTTATTATAGCAAGTAATTTCAGTGAAAAGCTGTCAACAGAAGTGCTCTGCTGTTGAAATTCAGCATAATAATACGTGTTTTCAAGGGCAAAGCCAAAGGGTGCACAGATTTTTTTTCTTTTCCACAAGCTCTTTGATTCTGCAACTGTTTTTGTAAAGGATGTTACAACACCTATTATGGTGGATCTTAAATGATCACAGCATTTTGAAAATATAGAACTTCAAAGCTGATACAGTGTGTGTTTTTGCAAATAAGGCTGAAGTTTTTTTTCCAGACTTTCACCCACACATCTGGGAAGTTGGCCGTTAATAGAGACAAACTTTATGCAGCATTAAGGTGTATGTACGCTCTGTGGAGCAGCTCTCTGCCTCCTCTGCAGCTTCAGTTGCAGGTTGTGTATGTGTGTGGTTCTCTGATGTGGCTGAGTGAAATCAGGGTACAGTCTTGCAAAACTGTATTCATCCTTGTATCTTTTTCTACAGAATGCAGTTTTTGTGCTATATGTATGTTCACTGTTTACAGTTAGGTTTAGTTTTGTATTTATGTGGACAACTATGCCACTGAGTGGGATACGGAAATCAAACACCAATACCTGTGTAAGCATGCTGTGAATGTATTTCTAAGTGCTACACACTATCCAAACAATGAGCCCTACAGTGTGGCTCATTTCTACTCTTATGTCAGAATATCCATATAGCTAGTACAAATTTTTATGAAGTTTTTTGTGGTTTGGTAGTGTTCAGACTTTTCCATTTGTGGATCCCTACAGAACTTGTAGTGGGAGTAATCTTCATAGCAGAAGCCTTGCCTTCCTTAGTTATGCTGGCAGTGGGCACTTGGAAGCTATGGTTTCTCAGGCTGAAAATCACTGCTATAGATCACAGGGAAAAGTGTGTTACAGTTCTTTCACTACTGTCAAAACGCAAATTGGGTACAGAGAAGAGGGAAGAGGTATTGGTGTAAAAGTAGAGTGTAGATTACAAGACTTGTTTTCTATGGAAACTGGTAGTGGTTGTGAGGGATAAGTGTTGTGGATATGTCTGTAGTGGCTGCAAGTTTCTATGTAAATCTGTGTAATATATGTCAGGAACCACGTAAAGATAATGGCCAAGTTTCAGAGAAGTAACTTAAGGACTTCTCTTTTATTTTTATTTTCTTGACTACCTGCAGTCCGCTGAGCTGGCCAGTAGAAACCTGGTGGTTTTATGAATCCATTCTTCCTTGGTTGTGAATTAATGTGTTTATATATGCACATGCAAGTATGAAAACATAATCTCTCACTAGAAGATGAATGTTCTCAATCTAGTGTAGAAAACCAGTGAGCTTATCTTTCCAAAATGCCACTTTGCTGTTTTGTTTGGTTTTTTCAACCAGAAATACCTCTTACTAGAAAATTGGTAAATACATTGCTTAGTGTTTAAAATATTTGGACTCTCTATAATGTAACTCTGACCACAGACTTCTTCCCAGCTCTGTACTGATTGAACTGTATGGTATTTCAGAATACAGGCGGACTTGCATAGTGCCTATGTAGCTTGAATTGAATGTGAATAGGAAGATTTTAGTGATGAAAGATACCAAAAATACAACCTTAAATCTGCAGATGATAGAAAACATAACTTGGAGGCAAGTTACTCCAGTCTTATTTCTTGGTAAGATGGTTATGGTAGTGTATATATGACGGGTTTGGTATGAAATTTCTGTTTGATTGTAGACTTCCCCTGTTTCTGGGGAAAATTCATATCTCTTACCCCAAAATGCTAAATGACTCAAATAAAGCCCCCCATCACATCAAGCCTATATTTCTAAAAGTACTTAGAAATACGCTTCAGATATATGTATAGCAGCACCTACAGCTAAGCAGGTGTCTATTTCCAGAATCAGGCTTAAGAATCACAGGAGAGATACAGAATCCATAACCCAGTCCCAGACTCTTTTTCAAGAGCTCTTTCTTCATTTTTATGTTCAAGTTGTAGGTATTACTGTGTCTGTCCCTAGTGTTGGACTTAGAACTGTAGTACCTTTCTAACTCTCTTCCTCTGATCACTGACCTTTCTGGGCTCCATATGTGTGAGTGCTGTGCTGACTCCTGCTGAAGTCTGAGTGATCAGCCCTAAGGAGGGGTTGAATAAAGGAAACTGCATATGTTTGGCCAGTTCCTGCTGGCTGTTAAATTGAATTTGCAGGTTTTACAAGCAGGAAGTTGCACTTGGATAAGCCATATGGTATATGTAGTTGTGTGTCTTTTCATGGTGTGGGGCATTTTTTTGCTCTGAAATATTTTTTGCATGGAAAAATTCACTTTTAATTGAGTTTATTGAAGGTTAGTTTCACTGAATTATTGTGTGTCTCTCGTTTTGCGAGGGTTAAAATGTTGAGCTAATGTGCCAGTCTTACATATAATTTACATCAGGAGCTTATTCATAATTAAGAAAATGCTTAAGGAATGCAGGCCGTGTGCGGACCCATAAAGCTGTTATGAACAGAGTACGGTTGTGGTAATTATTGCAGAAGGGTCGGTACTTAATTGTGTGCTTAGTGGAAGGAAATATTACTAAAAAAGTATTAATGAGAAGCTTTAGTGGAGTTTGGTGATTACTATGCATACTGTTTAGTTACCTGAGTTTTTTTTAACTAGTAAACAAATGCACTACATGATTTTAAACTCAGCTTGTTCTCTAAGTAGAAAACTTTTTTGTTTCATCACCTTGTGTAGCAGTATTGTGTGTTAACTATGTATGTGTGTATTTATGTATGTTGGTATCTCAAGTAGGCTGGCTTGAAAAAGGAAGGATTTTACGTGTAAGCAGGGTATAGTTTAACATGGAATCCTCATCCTAGGCTTTCAAGCAGACCACTCTCACTGCCTCTGCATTTTAGAGATTTTATGAAAGCTATTATAGGTTAAACCCCATGACTTTGGAACATTTAACAGGGAAACATGGAAATAATTTTCATGTTACCACAGAATCACAGAATTGTTAGGGTTGGGAGGGACCCCGGAGGTCATCCAATCCTACCTCCTTACCAAGGCAGGTCCCCTAGAGCAGGTGACACAGGAATGTGTCCAGGTGGATTTTGAATACCTTCAGAGAGGGAGACTCCACGACCTTCCTGGGCAGCCTGTCCCAGTGCTCTACTCTCCATGAAAAGAAGTTTTTTCTTGTTGAAGTGGAATTTCTTGTGTTTTAGTTTATGACCATTGCTCCTCATCCTGTTGCACAGCACCACTGAGAAGAGTCTGGCAACATCCTCTTGGCACCTGCCTTTGAGATATTTATATGCATTAATGAGACACACTGAAAAGTGCTATGTCTTTGGACACATATACCTGCCAAATGGTGGTAAAACTGTATTTTCTGTATTGTTGAAACTTGTCAGATATTGGTATATATTTTTCTTGTTCATCACAGTCCTTTAGAGTTTCATAGTAATATTTCCATTTAACTCTCTTCATCCAGCAAAGGCAGTAGCACATGAGTTAGTTTCGTTCATTGTCTAGTCACTCTGATTCTGGCTCTTCTATCCTAGCACTTTGCAAATGCTGTAGGAGATGTTTCAGACCAGGTTTTGATGACAGTTATTTGTGATTTCAATGAGATTTTGAGATTTATAAATATTTATTTTTAACAATAAGATATGAACCTGGCTCAAGACCTCTGCAATAATGTCCTTTTAAAGTGACCCTTTAGTCATCCTCTCTATAAATGGCTTTTTATAATGGCTGTAAGGAATTCCTCCTCCTTCTCCCCCTCCAAAATAATCAAAATATTGGCTGGGATGTGTCAGAATCCATTTAGGACCTCACAGTGCTGGAGGAGTGATGCCTGTATCCTTGCTGCACACCCGCAGGGCGTGGAGCAAGACAGTGCCATGGAGGCTGGAGACTGTGAGGCATGAAGGACTCATCTCCCAGTCGTGAGGGCTTATGGAGGAGGTGCAGCATGCTGGAGCTGCTGCCTGACCTCTACTGCCTGAGGTCCCTGCTCTCACCCATGCAAAATGATGATGGTCACAGTGCCTCTCAGGATTTTGTGCAACATCGAGGAGTGTAACAGGACAGGAGGCTTTGAATTCCAACAGTATCTTTAACTAAGGGAATTTACACACACACACACACACACACACACACACACACACAAATAAAGTTGATCCATATGTACTAAAACATTCTGGCCTCTCCATTTGCATGAGCCATGGACATAGCTGTGTCTTTGAACTAACCACAGGTGAGGTCTTAGTGCATGCCATGTCTTTAGAGAGTGCATAGAGGTGTCAAGGGAAGATCACTTGGTCACTTTCAGTTTCTGAGTCTATGTTGCTTCAGGGAGCAATATGAACCCTAGCATAAATAACAGAATTTGCCATGTGGTAGAAGTTACCTGCAAGTTGTTAGCCAGCCAGAAAGGGTGGCAGTGCAGCCCAGAGTCCTGGAGTTCTGTACTGGGAGCCTGCTCCTTCCTTCCAAGCAGCTCTGCTGGTTCTGATGCCCTGACTGATGCTACCGTGCAGGCATATGTTCTGACAAATGGCCTGGCCAGAACAGTGGCATATTTCTGCACCAGAGTACTGGCAAAACACAGCTATTTGTCTGCGTGTTTGGAGAAGTCCTGTGCCAGGAGATGATGTGTGTATGATGCCACTGGCTTGACCTGGGAAACTTCAGTGGCTTCTGTACATGGCAGTGTCAGGTGCTTCTTGCCAGTAGTGGCATGAGTTGTGTCTTGCTTATTTCCATGCTGAAATAGATGCCATTCTTTTGGATCATGCTCTTGCCAGACACTTTTAACAGCCAGCTTTCTAACTTGTAGTTCTATTTAGAAGAGTATCACTGTCGTTTTTTTATCTTTTAACATGTAAGGAAGTCTTGACAGGGAGTCTTCAAAAAAGGAAACGTTGTAGTCTATCTAAACTGGTTTTGTGAAGCTTTTTTTTTTTTTAAGTACCTGAGAACTGAGCTTGCAGAGTCTAAGCTCTTAAGATGTGGTGTTACTGAATATTTAAATTGTTACTGTCCAGAGATTTGGGTTACCTGATAAAAATCACTTTATCCTCTGTCTGTTGTTTATGTTTTGTTTTACTGGTGTGTGGTATCAACATTTACAAGTTACTCCTGATTTACTGAGTGTTCTAAGAAAGCAGAATAGGTAAGTTGTGAAAGTATGGTAGTAAAAACAAAATTAAGAAAAAATTAACCAGTCTTCCTTATTTGTCATCAGTGCAAAAATCAAGACAAATGTTTTAATTTCCTTTGAGGGTTGCCTCTGCTAAGGAATTTTGTGAGAGGAATTGTCCTTTTTTTCGCTTCAAAATGTAAGCAATATATGGGATGTTTATTTGTTTTCCATGCTTCTTACTGAGCTCCTTACCTCTTGAGATTTATAAAGAGAAATCTTTTTCTATTCTGTTCTAGCATCCATTGCAAGCGCTTCAGTTTATACTTTTTATGCCCAGAGGTTTCGGGGTTTTTTAACTGCTGAAGTTTATTAGGAGCATAAGACTGAAAATTATTAGAAAAGCTCTCAAATTGCCATGTTGCTGTTTATCTGTAGTTCAGGAAGTAAAAGGACATTTGAGGGTTACAGGCTGTTTTCCTCATTTGGGAAGCTAACCTTGCTCCTCATTGGGAAATATATACAAAATGCAGACTTACTCATTCAGAAAGTATGCTGGTTTTAAGCTAAAGTAACCAGTGACAAGTTTGATCTGTGTGCTGGCTTAATATCTAAATGTTCCGTGTGTGCCTATTGAAGTCACTTGTTGCAGAAATACAAAAATATAACATCAGCATCTCACCCTTTATTGATTTAATTAGGTGGTTCTTACTTCACTGAAATATGTGTAATTCCTCTGGAAATCAACATCTGATACTGTGTCTACATCAAATTATGTTATCTTGCATAAACATTTTCAGTTTTGTCTGAAATTAGACTGAGAATCTGGAAGCATAAACCCTCTATTTGTACATCAAGAAAAGGTAGTATATTTTAGCTTATGGCCAGACAGGTTGTTATTTTTGTTCCTATTTTAGAACAGTGTAAAGTTTACATGTGCCTATATATTTCTTTGTTCCGGAACTGATGTGACACCTCTACCATAGAATAAGAATGAAACATGTTTGAAAATTTAGTGAATGTTCTTTCTTCTAGGCTGGTGTGTGGAGAGGCTGTGCATTTCTGTCCCTTCACTTTTTAATCTCTGTCTTTTTAAAGCATTTTACCCCTAGCTTTGTACTGAGCAAAATCAACTGTGGGAAGCGTTGATGTGGGCAATAGCAATGTGAAAATTTTATAAAGATTGGATAACTAAGTTTTCTGCTTTTCTTTTTGTTTCTCAGCTGTTTTGTTTCTCTTTTGTTTTGTTGCTCAGCTCCGGAAGAAAAGGATGCAATTAAAGGACAATATGAAAAACACATAGATGCTTATGGCTGCTTAGGAGAGCTTCAGCTTAAATGTGGTAAGTGGCCATCTGTATGACTGAGATTATAAAATGCCCAGACTGTGATAAATGACAAGTGGCTAAAGTTGTCCAATCCCTTAAATTGTGAAAGCTGATTGCACCTTGTCATTAGCAGTCTGAAAAAGATATGTTTCTTTTCTGTTCTGTGCCTAAAGCATATCACTTAATGATAGCCTAAGAATTTGGAATTTTTTCTTAATTTGTTTTGTCTAACATTCTTAGCTGCCTGGAGATAATTGCCATTCTTTTTTCCCTACCACATTTTCCAAGGCAAGCTATGATTTCTTACTTTTTCTCTTCTTTAGGGACCATGTTTAGACACTGATTATTGGGTCATCTGAGACTACAGTACTACAGATTGCCAGTTCTTGCTATAATGCCCAATTGCCTTTAATTGGGTGATTCACATGGATAAAGATTTGCAGAAACATGTCTTTAGCTTCAGTTAGTATAGTAAGGAATATGTATTGTCATTGTGGTAAATCTCTGTACAGTTTGGGAATCTTGATTTAGCAAAGGACTTGCTATTACACTGCCTACAGGAATGTTAATGGAAATAACATGTTTTAAGAACAGAACAGCAATGGATTTGAAGGTAATAGTACCTTACACAGTACTTCAAAATCACTGATGAATTAGATGCATAAGTAAAAAAAGCACTATATGCGTTGTTCCCAAGGTCTTCTATAATTTTCACTTGGAGGAATGACAAGACTTTTCCATATAACTTGATACTTGGTCAAGGAATCTACCAAAGGCAGTGATGGTGTGAGCACTGGTGTATTTAGGCCAATAATATGTGTGTCTTTTTATAGCCTGCTTACCATTTTGCAGCCTGAGAAGTATGACTTGAGATTGAACTGAAGAGGCAGCTGCAATCCGAAGGATTTCTGTGTCATAATTTAAATTATGTAGGCCCATCTAGTCTTTTAGCATGGATGTGTACTTTTTGTTTGCTTTGTTTCTTGTAGAGTTAATTAGGCATTTCTCTGGAGATTTATATCAATTTGTTAATGTAATTATAAATAGAAGACTTGTGTTTAGTTTTTCTTGGCACTTGGATCTGCTTTTCTTCACAGAACTATAATGAATCTTGTTGTAGTAATAAAGGAATGTAGCTATTGAATTCAAACTCTTCAAGCTACAGATAAGGGTGGTTTCTTGTACATGATGGCAACCAAGTGTATCCAAGTATATTAAAAGGCGAATTATTTTAAATATGGTATGAAATATTCTCAGCTTTACTTTTTTTCATGTCCTTATTTCTTCTTGAACAACATTTGCTTAACTTCAGTGCCCATAAAGTTTTTTCTCTCTGAGCATTGTCACTGCACCTCTGTCTTGCTCTAAATTACAAGTTCTGGTATGGGACTTCCTTTGGAAGATATTGTTAAAATTTTATCAGTAATCTGATAAAAAAGTTAACTACTAGAGACAGGCTTCTAATGATGATCGTGTGAAAAGTCAGAGGGTCATGCTGCAATCGTAAGCAAAGGTAAGCAAATGTTTTCTGCTGCTGAACATGTTTAAAAAAGTGAAGATGATTGCATGTCTGCTGTCTCACCATTCAAGAGCTAGCCCAGGTTTTTGTCACAGTCTCGTTTAGGTCTCCATCTTACACATAAGTGAGTTCCATCCCTTTAGCTATTGCTTACATAAAAGAGTAACACTACAAAGGAATTGTGTTGAGTTTGTGAGGCAAAGCTTTGATAGTGGGAGGGGCTACAGGGGTGGCTTCTGTGAGGAGCTGCCAGAAGCTTCCCCCCATGTCTCCTGGAGCCAATGCCAACAGGCTCCAAGGTGGACCCAATACTGGCGAAGGCCAAGCACATCAGCGATGGTGGTGGCTTCTCTGGGATAACTTGTTTAAGAAGAGGGAGAAAAAACCGGCACAACTGGAGCTGGAAAAGAGCAGAATGAGAGTTATGCGAGAGAAACAACTCTGCAGACACCAAACTCAGTGAGGAAGGAGGGGGAGGAGGTGTGTCAGGTGCTGGAGCAGAGATTCCTCTGCAGTCTGTGGTGCAGCCCATGCTGAGGCAGGCTGTCCCTCTGTAGCCCATGGAGGTCATGGTGGAGCAGACATCCACCTGCAGCCTATGGAGGACCCCACATGGGCGCAGAAGGATTCCCACAGGTGGCTGTGACCCTGAGGGAAGCCCATGCTGGAGCAGGCTCCTGGCAGGATCTGTGGCCCCATGGAGAGAGGAGCCCACACTGGAGCAGGTTTGCTGGCAGGACTTTTCGTCGTGTGGGGGTTTCAGGCTGGAGCAGTCTGTTCCTGAAGGACTGCACCCTATGGAAGGGACCTATGCTGGACCAGTTACTGATAAACTGCAGCCCATGGAAAGGATTCATATTGAAGAAGTCTGTGGAGGACTGTCTCCCATAGAGGGACCCCATGCTGGAGCATGGTAGGAGTGTGAGGAGTCCTCCCCATGAGGAGAAAGGAAAAACAGAGACAATGTGTGATGAACTGACTGCAGCCCCTATTCCCCATCCCCCAGTGCTGCTGTGGGGGAGGAGGGAGAGCAAATTGGTAGTACAGTTAAACCGGGGAGGAAGGGAGAGGTGGACAAAGGTGTTTTTAGGTTTTGTTTCTTGTTATTCTACTCTGATTTGATTAGGGATAAATTAAACTAATTTCCCCGAATCGAGTCTCTTCTGCCCATAACTGTTGAGTGATCTCTCCCTGTCCTTACCTCGACCCATGAGCCTTTTGTTATTTTTTCTCTCCCCTGCCCAGCTGAGGAGGGGAGTGACAGAGCAGCTTTGGCGGGCACTTGGTGTCCAGCCAAGGGTCAACCCACCACAAGAATGCAATGTATCTTTTCTTCTTTATATAGTGTATTTTAGCAGCTGCAAACAAGGAATAATTGGCCAGTTCTTCACTGAGCATCAGTGATCACACAGACTTTGTTCAGGAGCATCAGTATTTTTTCTTACTACTGGAAACTTGCAGACCATAAATACTAAATTAACTGAAAATATTTGTGAAAATACATTCCACTGGGATATTAAGAGTATTTGTAGAGCAGAAGGGGAGACTTTTTGCCAAGACATGAAAGATGTGTCTGAAAACTTTAATTAATCTGTAAATATCTCTACTTAGGAATCCAAATAAATCACACTGCATGCCTGCCAAAGTAGAACGTGCTTTTCACAAGAAAGTAGATAAAATATATGAAGCTGACTCACAAAGTTAATGTTTTCCACCAGTAATAACATTCACTTCTATGTACTTATGTCTGTTAACATGACTCACTAAGTTCTTCTGCTTTCTTTTGTGAGATGGATGGCAGTAGAATGAATTGTACAGTGTTTCTGAGCTGTATCTCAGCCAAGTTTTTGCTGCCAAAGAGGATCTAGCAGTGACAAATACATCTTAAGCAAAGTGTTAAAAGAGCTGGCTTTGCAGTATTTGGTTTAGACTGTGATGTCAGGAAGGGATGCATATATAAGGTGGTATTTTAACACCATCGTCACATAGGTTGTTTGGTTTAATGCAGCTGCTGTATTTGGGGAGGCATTCTGAATTCATTTGACTGTGTATATACTCTCTCTCTTACATAGATACAATGTGTAGCTGCAAGGAAGAAATTTCAAAGGCAAAAAGGACAACTAAGTACCTGTCTTCTATTGCTTTTTCATGTTTCCTAAAAATGTATTTGTATTTAGAAGAGGGAGAAGGAGTAACTTTGAGACTAAAATGGTAGTTTGGAAAAATCTTGGGTTTTTTCATAATTCTGCAATAGATTTCCTCAGAAATGTTCAGCTGGGTGGTTAAAATCCGCTGCTCTGCTATGTTCTGTTGTTATTTTTGAAGACAGACAAGAGCCAAAAATACCTTGCAAATTGTTTTTTGGTGGACAGCTTGTAAGAGGCAACTCTGAAGTCATCCCATAAGCTACAGGGGAAACAATTGCCTTGAGTCATGTGAAGAGTTTAAATACAGAAAGTGCAGCTTATTATTGTATGGTGTGACGTTCCAGAACTGCGTTTCCTGTTCAACTTGGATAAAGGCAATTGGTTTCACAAGAGCTTTTGAAAAAACTGATGGAAATTACTGTCTTGTTTCTGTGCCAAATATTCTTAATCCTCTGCCTCTCTTGTGCAACCTAATAAAAGGGTATTCAGCACATATCGCTGTGAGCAAAACATTTCTTATATTTCTTTGAAAGTGTTCTTTACAGGTGGTTATTGTGATTTATAGCTATAATGGGGTAAAGTAATGATCTTGGTCACAATGCATGAACATTTATACCCATTTATCTAAGGTGAAAGTTTGGTCCATAAGCGTTGAAAGAATTTCTTTTTCTTTAGTACTGTAGGTGTGTCTTAACTTTTACGTAGATATGGTGCTGTAGAAAGCATGACCAGTAAGGAACACTTCACTTCTTGCTCTAAAATTATTCCAGAGTTTTCTTTAAAACATTCCAGATTGCATCGCAAGGACGTGAGGGATATTTCTACTATTGTGGTCTTCAGTTGTATTTCTTACATTCCTAAATCACTTTTATCTATGTGTAAGTTTAGAAAGGTTAATATGAATCAGGATTGTACATAAAACTGTTTGTATAAATTAAAGGGGAAAAAAAATTGTTTTCTGAGGTGGGGGACAGTAAGTAGTCTGCAGCTGATGTGGTGGTTGGTACAAAGTGAAATGTAAGAGCCAGACCTGGAGCCTTGATCACTTGACAGGAAAAAAATTTCCATTTTTTTTTTGATTGTGTATTATTTGCCTTAGTACTGATCCCGTTCATGATGCACACTGAAGCTCTCAGCTCAGTGTAACATGTTTTCTGCTACTGTGTTGCACATAAAATCAAGAGGAAATTAGCATAGATTTTCCACCTAGTGTATTTCCATTAATTACTTTTTTTTTTGTATAAGAACTGTTGGGCTCCTGTTTCAAGAAATAAGATGAGTTTGGCCTGTCCCATGCTCCAGATATGCAGGGAGCTCCTTAGAGCAGGGAGCCTCTGTAGACTGGCTGCAGTGGAAGTGCTGGCAGGGCCACCAACTTTAGGGGATTCATTTAGCATTAATTCTCCCTTTGATCTCAAGGATGCACTGCCAGCATTTAAAACTTAACTTTCAGTCTTATTTAAGCTTGCACTTAGGGGATGACTGCTCTTTTCATAACTTCAGCACTTTTCTTTCAATGTTGCTGTTCGTGTTCTGAACAGAAGAAACATAAATATCTTGAATACTGTTTAGCTCCTTTTAAAAATTGTAACCCCACTGTATGCTGCCAGGTGGGTTTGACTGGACTAGCTGATGTTTTTTTCTTGTGATTGGTGTTAGTCTGGTACTTCAAATGCTACTTGCATAAAAGAATTTTACTGAAAACTTAAAAGTAGCAATATTTTTAATTTCATTATAGAATTGGAAATGGTAGTGAGCTGCAGTTTGGAAAAGTTAAGACTGCGGGGATTAAAGGAATAGTCTTGATTGTTTTAAGGGAAAACCTTCTGGGTTTAAGGGATATCTGGGTGTTTCAGTGTGATTATTTCATTAAAGTTGTGATATTGTAACAGTTTGTGCAGCAAAACCAATTTAAAAAATCTTCTCTTCCTTGTATGATGGCCTCGCAAATCCACTTACCATAGGAAATTCCATGTTGTGTTCATAGCAGGATTGTTTGTTTGTTTGTGGGTTGCAAAGCAGGAGTGCAACTTTGTGCATTCTTTTATTAGATTTACTTGGATAATAAAAGTTAATATTTTAGGAACTAAAAGAAATTTTCAGTAAGTTCTTGTCAGCTAAAAATGTTATTTTCCTTGCAGTGACTGAACAGTTGCTAGATAACATAGTATTTGATTTTTTTAGGATAGAGAAAATCGATTTTAATTATGCTTTTTATAAAAATTACTTGTTCCAGTAGCAGCATACATCCTGATTGAAGCAATTTAAATAATTTCTACTCTTAAATTTAAGTGCATTTAGATTGTGGTTGATACAGCTGTTTTCATATGCATATCTATTTTCAACAGGAAAGATTACGGATTGTTGACACTTACATAACAGAAAAGAAATCACAATGACTTTTTGAAGTTTCAATTGAGAAATAAATGGAGTGATTTTTTCTTTTTTTTTTCTTTTTTGCTTTAGTAAGTTCATAATGATCAGATTTTCTTGGACTGGCAAATAAGCAGAAACAGTTTTCCTGTGGCTGGAAATGCTGTGTTTCTGCCTTTTGTGGAATCAGAATCACAATGTATGCCAAGTCAGAAGGAATCAACAAGAATCATCAAGTCCAGCTCCTGGCCCTGCATAGGACCATCCCCAGGAGTTATACCATGTGCTGAGAGTATTGTCTAAACACTTCTTGAACTCTATCAGGCTTGGTGCTGTGACCACTTCCCTGGGGAACCTGTTCCAGCTCCCAACCACCCTCTGGGTGAAGAAACTTTTTCTAATATCCAACCTAAATCTCCCCTGACAACCTCAGGCCAATCCCTCAGGTCACTACAGAGAAGAGATCAATGCCTGCCCCTTCTCTTCCCCTCGTGAGGAAGTTGTAGACTGCAATGAGGTCTCCCCTCAGTCTCCTCTTCTCCAGGCTGAACAGAACAAGTGACCTCAGCCACTCCTCATACGGCTTCCCCTCAAGGCCCTTCACCATCTCCATTGCCCTTTCAACAATTTCTAACAGCTTAATATCTTTCTTTTTTTTGTGGTGCCCAAAACTGCACACAATATTCAAGGTGAGGCCTCCCCAGGGCAGAGCAGAGGGGGACAATCCCCTTACTTGACTGGCTGGTGATGCTTTGCCAGGTCCCTTTCCATTGCACTGCTTTCCAGCATCTCCTTCCCCAGTCTGTACGTACATCCAGGATTGCCCCATCCCAGCTGCAGAATCTGGCACTTTCCCTTGTTGAACTTCATGTGGTTGATGGTTGCCCACTCCTCTAATTTGTCAAGGTCTCTCTGCAGGGCCTCCCTGCCTTCGAAGGAGTCAACAGCTCCTCCGATTTTTGTGTCATCTGCAAACTTGCTCAGTATCCCCTTTTGTTTTATTCCTTGGAATAGCATTTGCAGTACGAAAAAATGCCTAAGTGAAAGCATGAGTGGAGATAGCGCATTTATAATTTCCATTACAAACTTGTTCAGTGTATTTATCAATATATATAAAAACATTGACAGCCTGGGTTCAGGGAAAAGAGTGTGAGAATAAAGGTTTGATATTGAAAGAATTGATTCCCAGGCATAAACTGATGTTGCTGGTAAAGAAGGGAAGACGGGGAAAGCTTTCTCTGTGTGTAGCTCTATAGCTTAGTGTTGAGGAATTTCTTACACCTTAATGGAGACATGATTAAAATATGAATAGTGAGTAGTGTTTTGGTAGCATTAATTCTGCTCTATGAGTTTCTAAAAAGTTGAAATGCTGATGGGAGCTTTACCTTTACTCAGAACCCCATGGCTACATCTGTGCTGTGAATAAAAAGGGGTAGGATACAGGCCTTGAGCACTGTCAATGGGATATTGTGATTAGCCTGTGCCAAGAGCAGCACGTGCATCAGGTAAGGATCTTGCTTCCACAGACAGTGCAATGATAGCCCGGAGCTGATTCCCAAGAGCTCTGTCCAAATACCACCTAGGATGAAAGTGATATTTAGAGGATGGGGCTTGGGACTTTTTTCCGAGGTGCAGATTCAGAGAGATTTTTGTTAAGCTGAGGCTGTGGTGTTGTAGGGTTTCTGCATTCTGGCTGGTTTTGTAGCATATCCTGAGTGACTTAAGCAGTAAGAGAGGTTATTAGAGCTGATCTGAAGACCATCTCAGCTGACAGAGCAGCCTGGGAGGACAAAGTGGCAAAGCAGGCTAGCTTTATCATACCTTTAATCTATTTGTCTCTTTTCATTCTTTTTCTCCAGTTTTCTGAGATGTAAGTGTCAACTCCTTTGCCAGTCTGTCTCTGTCCAAAGGTATCATGAGAAGTGCATGACAGCTGCTACATAATTTGGAGTACTGCAAAGAGACTTATTGTGTGTATATATGGAATTGTAGAATGGCTTGGGTTGGAAGGGACCTTTAAAGACTGTCTACTTCCCCCTGCCGCCATGGGCAGGGACAGCTTCCACTAGACCAGGTTGCTCAAAGCCCCATCCAACCTGGCCTTGAACACTTCCAATGATGGGGTATCCACAGCTGGACAGCCTGTTCCAATGTTTTGCCACTCTCACTGTAGAAGATGTTTTCCTTGTACCCAATCTAAACCTGTCCTGTTTCAGTTTAAAAGTGTTGCCCCTTTGCCTTGTAAAAAGTCTCTCTCGATTTTTCTTTATAGGCCCCCCTTTGTATATTGAAAGGTTGCAATAAGGTCTTCTCAGAGCCTTTTTCTCTCCAGGCTAAACAACCCCAGCTCTTCCATGTGGGGTTACTGCACAGTGGCAGAAAAGTATTGCAGCTTCAGAAAACCAATCTCTTGATGCTTCAGGAATAATTCAATAGCTTCTTAGCTATGATTGCTCTTTTTGAGCTTATTAGCTAGTGATTTGGGTTAGTAGAGATGCTGGACCTTTGAATGTACAGACGTGTATTCCATTTGTGGGGGTGAGTGGTTGAGTGGAGGAGGTAGTAAAAAGAGTCTAGAGTCTCTGCTAAGCAATAGCAAGTTTCTAGGTAAGGCAGAACTATACTGTTAACTGGCTTCGTCTTCTTAAAGGATTGCATTGTTTAGATTCAGTTGTTTTCTAGCTGTTACAAGCTTCTCAAAGGACAGAACCACAGATAATAAGCTCATTGTTATTAAACTTTTGCTCTCTTTGGCTATTTAAATGTTGACTTTCTCATTTGATCTCTTCTGAACTGTCTAAGAAAGTTTAAGATCATTGAAGGCATTGAAAGTACTTGTACTCTTTGTCTCAGCATCCCAAGCAGCCAGCTCTCCGAATCTGTCACTACTGTTTTTCTTGTCCCTGAGGCTAACTGATAGTAAGGCATATTAGTAGTGTTTCTTTACATTGCTCCCAAATTCTCCTGATTGAAGTTTACTTTGAGTTGATTGGTTTTGCACGGTTTCAGCTAAGTCACGGAAGCTATTTGCTATCCCGAGAGACAGCTACCTCCTCCTAACCCTTTCTGGAGGCTGCAAGACAGTATTTAGTCAGTTATGAACTACATGGTGATAGCTGATGTGTCTCCTATTCTTAATCCTTTTTAGTTGTGCACAGTCATGTGCAAAGGAGGAATAAACTGTCAGGTTTTATGTATTTCTCGCCCTCTGCTGCAGTGTCAAAAGTACAGAAGATGAACTTCTTGGAAACACTCAAGAAGGAGAACACAGCACACTCTTTTTACAGAAAGAAATGTGATGAACAGAGCTTTTTAGTAAATACCACCTACACTGGCCTTTATGCAAAACTGGAGTCAGCAGAACAGAATGAATAAGATCTAATCTCCCACCTTGTCCCTGCCATGCCAGTCCCACGTGCCTACGCAAATATTCTGGCCCTGCTGAAAACCACCCCTAAGTCAAGTTTCTGTAGCCAGCCTGTGATCTCAAAGCAAGGACTCCTCTGTTGGTGTTTCAGAAAAAAAATAGTTATCTGAGTGTTGGTCTGTGTTTTCAGATGGTGGGTCACCCTGGAGGGTTGAAAGGTGATCCTAAAAAATGTGTTCCCTTTTGCTGTCTGAAGCCATAATGTCCCAGATTGTCACTGTGCTGTTAGCTGATCAACTTGCTCTTAGCAGGTTAGATGTTGATTCTGCTATGCTAAATTAATAAATCTTGGCTCAATTCCACCTTTTCTTATAACTAGGGTGAACAGGATGACATTGTCTCCATTACAGGCCAATTTAAGTGAATCAAATGATTTCTTCCTAGCAAAAGCAATGTTCTCAAAACACTTGTTCTACTGTTTCTGAATTATAATTTCAGGGGCAATGAGCAGAGGTTGTGTCCAAGAAATCAGATTACAGTGGTGTTCTGAAGCTTCAAAATTTAGATTTTTAGTTTTGGGGCCCTGAAGTTCAGCTTCTTCATGATTTCACATTTTGCTTCACGGCCATGGTAGCTGTAATTCTTTTTGTGATAATTAACATTGTCATCTAATCGTGTACACTCTTTTGTGACATAAAAACTAAAATCTCAAGGAATTGATAATACTGAATTTTTTTGAATGACTGAACACATCCAGTTTCAGCTGAAGCTAGTAAAGAATCTGAATGCTGTTTTTTTTCTAGGATGGTGAAATTTGATCTTTTTAGTAATGTCCCAATAGCAAGCCCTTTGCTTTCCATAAAGTCAGTGGGAAAAACACTCTAATGCAGCAAAGGATGTGGATGGATAAGTAGTGTGGAAGATTGTGCAATTGCAGTCACTTACCTGCAGTTAAGAGGAATTCAGAAATGTGAAGAGCACAGCCTTCATGACTGTCGCTAGTATTTGTTATCTTGTGAAGCAAAGACGCTGGCCTCTGCTGGAGCTTTGTCAGCATTGCATGTGACAGCACTGATGAGAAACTATGTCCACCTGTATGTAACCCTTTTGTAACTGTCTGTCACCTTCTAGGGAACACTCGTCTGCACTTTCTGGTTCTGGTGACAGGCTGTACGTCGGTGGGAAAAATCCTGGACGCTGAAGTTTATAAAATTACTGGAACAGATTTCTGTCCTCTCCAGGAAGAAACTAAGGAAGATGAACGTGTTACTGCCTTGAAGAAAATACTGAACTCTGGGATGTTCTATTTCTCGTGGCCTAATGCAGGCTCAAGCTTTGACCTGACTCTGCGGGCTCAGAAGCAGGGTGATAACACCTATGAATCTGGTAACTCGTTCTTCTGGTTAGTACTGCATGTTACACCAGAGTCTTGTGTGGTCCCCACCTGTATCTTACTGGTCAGACACTCTCAGAGGGAAATGAACATGTGCGTCTCAAGTGCACCTTCTTTCATTTTGTTGACGTGTCATTTTAGATAGCATGAGGCCTTAGTGAATTCACAGTAAACCTGGGTCACACAAGTCACTTCTGTTTAATTAAACTACTCTGATAGTGAAAAGCAATTAGAAAATAACAATTTACACTTCAAAGAAGGAAACACAAGATGTATTGCCCACATTACAGAAACATGTCTCCATATATCATTAATAGTTTCCCCTGCAGTTCTTTCGAACAATTTAAAGTTATCTAGTAGAAACCTGCACTTGACCTTTTCATAAATCCCTTTCCATAAATCTGTACTGAAGTATCTTCTATATCTGAAAAGCGTATGTGTTTAAAGTCTGTAGCTTAATGTTTCAGTAATGTACCCTAGTTTTTATGTTGAAAACATCAATATTAATATGTTTACAGTTCAGTGCGAGTTGCACGGAAGGAAAGTCCTGTGATACACTGTTCTGTGCTTTTTACTTTCTTGTGCTTATAAAGCAAAGAAAAAGTATTTCTTATTGTGGTAAGTATTGGTTGAGGGGAAAGGAGAAAAACACAGTGCTGTGTTTTGTCTTCCCTAGGTGGGTTTGCAATTCATGTAATTTGGTTTGTTTGCTTTACAAGCTTTGGAAGAATGCTTGAATATCTATATCCTTTTTTTTTTTTCATTTCTTTTTAAACAAAAAGATAGTCACACTGGAGGCATAGCTGTAATGGAAATAAATGAGTGTTTGATGTAGGTGGAAAATAACTGGCAGGGTTAACTGTGGGTGTGCTGCTAGAATGTGCGATAAGTCATGTGGCCCAAAGTAGGTGAATATTAAATAAGTAAAAAAGTTCATAATGGATGATAAATTAACATGAGAAAGCAGTTCAGTTAGGCTAAATAATCTTTCTAGCTGTGATGTGATTTTTGCCTGGTAAGATCTAGTGTTTTGAATTTAACTCCAAAGAGAGATATAGAATATTTGCTTGCAACTATGATAATTATGCATCTGTCTCAAAAATCTCACCAAGCATGACAAGTCAGACACATGGCAGAAATAAGCTGTATTCCAGTGATGAGTCTCCTAAGTTGGAAGTATCCCTTAACAAACAAACAACCTTTAAAGTAACTTTTTTCCCTGTGCTGTGTTTTGAAACTTTTCCTCTTGGAAGATAAGTATATTTGAACTTTCCTTCTTTGCTGCTTCTTGGCTAATCTAGCAGTAGCCCTTGAAGAGGTTCCATTCTCCTGTATGTTTTAGAACAGGGATGAATGGTGACAACATCACATTTAGGGCAAAAAGATTTCCAAAGAAAATTTATCTCAAGGTAATTAGGTGATACGGGAAATTTGAGACCAAACAATAGATTCTTGAGAAAAGTAAATGAGATAAATAGTTTACATAATGAAAAATATTAGAGGACTTTAGTTATAAGCAACACAAACTGCTTGTTAAATGAACTGCAACAAAAAAAAGTTCTGCTGGAATTTGTCTGAGTGAGGACTTCCTTTGTAAATGGAACTAGGAGAAAGAGGTGAAAGAAAGAGCAATAATTGTTTTAGAGCTGCTTTTTCAGTTACATATTTGGATTAAAAATGTAAGAATGATGTGCACCTTTTTTCAGACAAGTGGTGCACTTTAGAAGAACAATTCTTCATGGGTTTTGCTAGGTGTAATAACACTTGTGCAGATCTGTTGTTGAGAAATAAATGATCATAAATGGGATTTTCTTGGCCCTCTTATGTGACTAAAGGCACATTTTGAAAACTGAAATGAGGAAAAAGGATCATAATAGAAGAGACTAGTCACTGTTAACCAGGCATGACAGGTTTCTTGAGTTGTTCATCTTAAAATAAATTGAAGGTTAGAACAGACGTTCCTCTTAATTTTAGTAGCACTTTTTGCAGTATTTCTATTGACTTCCAATTTCTGCTTGGAAATTTTTTTCTGAAAATCCCAGCGGATTTTGAACTGGTTCTTCATCCTGTAGTGAGTGCTAAGGTCCGGGCAGTATTGTTCAAAAAAATAATTAGCTTGACAGCACTGTAATTTTTCAAAAAGGTTACTAAATAGAAATGTATTTCTGGAACTGAAAGAGGTGGCATTTGCATCTGAATTTAAAATACAGGTACAAGGTATGAAGGCAGCACTTGGTGGTAGTTGTGGTGTTAAAATTTGCCATGTTCAGTTCACTGTAGCAATTCACAGGCATTTCTGCCTGGTATTTCTTGGTTTTGGATAAAGGAAAGGTACAACAAAAAAGGGGTCACAGAGCATTAATTGATTAAATTAGTGATTGTTGGGAGGTGGCACCCATGCCTGTCTGTTTATTTTATTCAGTAATGTGTCTGTATGTTGTTGAACCTTTCAGGAACCAGCTACTGCATGTACCCTTCAAACATTACCAGGTGAACTGCTCCGACTGGTTGCTGAAAGTGATCTGTGGTATAGTGGACATTCGCACTGTTTATGCCTCCCACAAGAAGGCAAAAGCCTGCCTCATCTCTCGCATCAGCTGTGAGCGAGCTGGTGTCCGGTTCCACGTTCGAGGAGTCAATGATGATGGCCATGTGTCTAACTTTGTTGAGACAGAGCAGGTAAGAGGGTGTATCCAATAGCTTTGAATAATTTAGTCCACTCGTGTTTAATTGGGGCACAATTTCCAACAAGAATTAAAGGAGTTCGGCAAGGTTTTTTTTCCAAGAATATTTAAAATATCACTGCATGGCAGATCTATTTGTTCTTGCCCGTTAAGCATTTCTTTGTTATCTGCTCTTTTTCTGTGTTTCTAACTTTTCCATTTGCACAATTTTCACATACTTTTGATTTTTTCCCTGAGTGTCAAAGTCTGGCCCTTTGATACTGTAGTGAAATATAGAAATGGGGTTTTAAACCATTCAGGAAGCTGTCTAGCAAAGATGCTGTGTTTGCTGGAAAATCATCTTTGGCCAGCAAAGTTCGCTGTCAAATCATCTTTTGCTATTAAAGAAAATGTAGAAAAAATAGCATCATCTCAGAGTCAGGCAAATTCCAGTTCAACTCATTTTGGAAGAGACTGCTTTATATTCCCCTTTTATTTGTGGGGGATTCTCTCCAGTGAGAGGCAGTATGACAGTTTTATACATATATGGTAAAAGCCTCATTTCCAGTTGATGCTGAGACAAAATATGTGTGTGAAATGCATTCAGCAGGCTCCCTTGATTGGCACTGCCAAACAAAATAACAGAATTGGTTGGTTTCATTACACTTGGTTTAGCTTGCTACCTTGAAAGTCAGTAAAAAGCATTAGACCTTGAAGAATCTGAAGTCTTTGGTTGCCAGCTGAAATGAGTGCTTATTTATTCAAGTACCATCAACTTTTTCTTTTTGAATAGAAGTAGTAATTGCTAGCAGTCAGAACCATCATACCGAAACGGATGACTTTATAAACAGAATAGAAAAATGGCTGGTAGTTTTCGAAAAAGGATAAGGATTTGCTCCTAAAATTTGGTTGTTTTTCGCATCTTCTGGGCATATGTACACGATTGCACATGTAGCATAGATTGTTTTATATGTGTATTTATGTGTCTATATATGTAGGTGCACGTACAGTGAAAGTAGATTGCTTATGTGATGCTCATAAGGGGAGCATGACACTGTGAGTATAGCATAGAGATACTTAAGCTGTGTCATGGCTTGTTTCAGAAGAGTTAAAGCTGTGTCATTGTAGGACTGTGGCTCATGGCTGAAGAGGGCATCCCCTCTCAAAAGTGCCCATACTTGATCGCTACTAGTATTTCCTCATGGCGATGTATGAATGTAGCAGCTCACACTCGGTGTGGTCCTTTTTGTTATCCCACTGCATGAAGCAGGCAGCAATGTTTGGGTACTTTCAAAATTTCCTCTAAGATGTTGCCTTCATGATGCATCTTTAAGCTCTTCACCTGGTTCTGCCTAAAGGCGCATGTAGAGCTGCCTTAGGTTTGGCAGTGCTTTGTTCCTCAGGAGAATGCCTAGAGGAGTATCAGACTGATATTTCCCAGCCTGCTGTGAGGTTTGATTCCCAAGATGTGCTCAAAGCATGCACAGTGTTACATTGTGTGACTTCTGCCCAGTGGTCAGAGTTCTCATGGGGATGTGGATGATGTTTTGCTCATATTCCTTCTTTTCCTGGTTTGTCTGCATTTTCAGTAAGGCTGACAGCTTTCCACTTAGTGTTCCAGCTTCCAGTTCTGCTTGTTGCATGCCAGACTCTTCCCCTGCAGTGCTTGGTTCTCTGATGCCGGCCTCTGAATTCCCTGGTAATAATTCTCTTTTGTGCCTCTGCTCCAAAACAACTACAGGTCAAGTCCGGCAGCATCTACATATTTCTAGAAAGTCTGTCAGTGCATTGGGGGATGTAGATTGAACTGCTTACTGAAAAGAGGAATTTTCCCCTGCAACTTGGGAACAGAAGAAGGGAGATATGCCATTTTAAGTAATAACTCGGTACATTCTGCTATTTTAGTTGAGTATTTTCTCATGAGCATTGTTGCAGAGGATTTGAAGAATGTTCTCTTGCTGAAATGCAAAGGAAAGAAAATGTTAGAAAGGGTTGTCAGCTTGCTTTCAGATCAGTCTCACATTTGTAGCACTGCACTTAACAGTTGTCTAATTATGGGAAATACTTCTGCTATCCTGCTCACTATTTGGGTCAGAAGTAGCTCGTTCTATTTAATTATATTCCTGGAGTACATCATGTTGCAAATGATTAGCATGAAAAATAAGATGGCATTTGCATTCTAGCAGAGAACCTGAGGCTTGGCTCCTCAGACAGTACTCGATTGCTAATGCTTCCCTTAGCTGGGGCTGGGTCGGGCTCTTCATGGGAACTGCTGTGCTTTGTTCCTGTTCAGCCAGAGGCTGAAGTGGCAGGACTGAAGGCTTTTTGGGTGTTTTTTTCAGTTGGATTAGCAAAAGTGAAACAGTGAAATGAAAGGCTCGAGTAGGTTCTGAATTATAGCAAGGGTTTGCAGTTTTAAAGGATTGTGTGTTTTTCTTTGGGTTTTGTTTTAAAAGAAGAAAAGAAGGTTGCTATTCCTAATGGTGCCAAACACTAGTTTTACCAAGCTGCATGTCCTAAGAAAGCAAAGTTGGGCTAACCACTGGGATGCCTGAGATCCAGTTCAGGCTGGCATCCCCTTGACATTAGGAAGAAAGAGTCCTAGAATAAACTCCCCCCTCCTTTCATAGTAGACTACTGACTAATCTCCTATGAGGTAATATCTTGGCTGGATAACATTTTGTTTCCATTTGCTGCAGCCCGTACAGTATAATGGCATGCTGGCTATGTGCTTTCATGGATAAATAGCACTCTAGGATTCTGAAAAACCAGGACTTTTTTGCCCCTTTGTAGGAATTGCTTCTAACATTTTTCTGTTTTTAGACTAGGGAGAAACAATTAATCTTATCTCCAGGCAGCTCTTTTATGCATAGATGGTATGCTTTGGTCTCCCACTGAGTTAGCCTTGTGGCATTTTAGCTCTGCAGTGAGTCATTTTTTTGTGGGCTCACTTAACTGCTGTGACTCACAGTGTTTGAGAAGAAGAGGGGAAAAGTTAAAGATCTTACTTCACTTTTGCTTTAAAAAAAAAAAAAAAGGAAAGCTAGTAGTAGGTCTTTCAGATATTTGATAATTTGGCTTGTGTCTTTATAAGGAAAGAAGAAAACAAAAACTAGAGGAAACAATTAAGGAAAAGCAAAATGAAGGGAAAAGAGGGCAATCCCTCTAATGTGTACTTCCAGATTTACTGACAGTATTTTGTAATGGGATGGTAGCCCTTTCTATTGAGGTGCTGCAGTTCATCCTCAAGTAGTTTTAAGTTCAGTCTTTGTTTCTCAGTTGTATCTTAAATGTTTCCCATTCCCTTTTCTTCCTCCCCTAGTAATCCTTTGAAGTTGAGACTGTGTTGCATTCTTTTAATTCTTTTCTGCTGATACCTTTAAGAAACTAGCATGCATTCTTCCTTTAGTTTGTGTGCCTGTTACTGTTTACTTTTCAACTCCCGCAGTTATTCTCCAGTCATGCCACACTTAAGACACACTTAGTGTGTGACTTAGAGGGAACAATTCTAATAAACCAAAGATAAATGAATGGTTCCAGTTGTTTTCCCCTTCATGAAACTATTCAGTAAAGAAAATGGAAACCTTGACAAAGCATTAAAAGGAAATACCATGAATTTGGATTAACCTTTCCTTTCTTCCAATTTAAGAAAAAAATGTCAGGCATGGATTAAGGAAAATTATCCCTATTTCACAATAGACCGTTTTGGAGAGCTCTCCAGGAGAGGAATGGATGCAATCATGTGGTTAATTTATTTTCTGGATCAAGTTAGTGTGACCCCAGGCAAGGAAAAAAAGGATTATTTTGGCAAGTATATCCTTGGATACTGTGGTCTGAGCTAAAGGGACACACAGAGTGGTACATTTAGGCCATCTGTTGTCCATGCTCTTTGTGGGCTGTGTGGCAGAGTTGGGGATCCCAGAATAAGCCATCTAAGTATCCATTTCATCATGGACTCTGTGGGCCCCCTGAGATTGTAATGAATTTTGCCATTTGAAGTTTTGACTGAATGATTATTTCTTTCTAACAAAGCTGAGTGAAGGAGATAAATTAATAATTCCAAGCAATGACTAGGCATGGCATGCTGGGATTAGAACCAGCTGGTTAACGTAGATGTTTGCTTCTTGCCCAGAAGCTTACTAGCAGTACCTGTGTGTGAAGCTTGTGTTACCAGGAAGGATCCTTGGATCATAGGGGCAAGGTCTGTCCCTATGCAACAGAAGAGAAAGATTGAAAAATGTCCTATTGAACTGTCAGTACCACCACCCTTGATCCTGGAGCTGGAGAAGGAGGCCAGAAAGACAACAGGAATTGAAAGAAAAACATGGCAAATTCTAACACCAGGGGTCAGAGAACCAGTAATCTATTATTAAGGCAAAGAAGTCTTCCATAAGGCAAAGAAGTCTTCCACATGGTTTGAGTATCCAGTTGCTACTATGATGTTTGATGGGAAACTTCAGGAGACCTATCTGAAAATTCATGTGTCTGACTGGATTGGATTGTACTATGGGCCAGACCCTTTAAGACTAATGAATTAGTCCTCAAGTGTTTAGAGGTTTTGATAGAAATGAAAATTCTCCTTGGGGCATGTAGGCAACAATTTGCTGTCATTTTGGGTCTAAGACAAGAGATAAGACTCTTCAATGATTTTTTGAAGCCCAAAGACAGAGATTTAGCAGTATACATCAATCCTAATGACAAAGCATTGTCCAAAAAGTAACTGGTTGTTATTGAACTTTTAGAGGAAAACCAGTGTGATCTTCTTGGATGTATTTCTTGTCCTTGAGTTAAGGGAAACAGAGGACAGGAAAATTCTGGATATAAAGTGGTGTTTATTTTTTTTAAAGTTTCTTTTCTTAAAGAACTGTTCATCTTTTGTCTATTACCTTAAAATAAGGGAAATGGATCTGATAGAGGACAGGGTAATAAAATAAAAAATAGAATGACAAAAAAAGTGGAACAGATATATGCTGTAGAGAAAACATGATATGTGCGCGAAAAGTGATCACGGCTCTGAAGAATATGAGAAAAGAAATTCTGCACTTGTCCATGCATAAGCGACAAAGTTGGAATCTTTTATTTATGAGTAAAATTTTAACCTGAATGTATTATTAGTGCTTATGTAAGATTTTAGCAAATAGGGTTTCTTACTGTGTATATGGATATTATGTCCATTCCTGACCTGAGAAGTCCTCTTAGTCTCAGTCTTTAAACCTGCTTGCTTAACAAATCTGCTGGTAGGAAGTCTGTTGTTACTAATATTGTAAGGTCAAGGGACATGCTAAAAGGCAATGTCAAGATTAGGGTCATGTTCCTTGGAGTGGTGAATGAAGGGTAGTGGGTATTGCTGAAATTCAGGGAAGATTTGCACAGTTGTAATGCTTAATGAAATGGTTACAGTCTGTTTAGGAAGGAGTGACTGGCAGAAAAGTAATTTTAATAAGTCTCCCACTCATTAAAAAAATACTAGGTCTTTTTCCAATTCACTGGCAGCTTGGAAGAAAGTAATGTTGGATTCATCTGGGTCATGAGAGTGAGGTGAAAGGATTGCAAAAGACCAGAGAATTAGTCCAGAGAGGAGAATGATTAGCCCTGTAAGTGAACAGAAAAAAAGAAAAGGTGCTAATGCAGAGTACTTTCTTATGAATGACTGTGTTGGAGAGGCTATGCTCCCAGTTCAAAAACCTCCTCTGATTTCTAAAAGTTACATGGCAATATGCATTAAAATGTCAGTTTCTTTAAAATGCTCTGTCATCATAGAGAGGTCCATATTGTATTAGAACTCAACTGGACAGAGGATCCCCCCACCCATTGCCTAAAGGTTTAGGCATCCTGTTTAGCTGACAGGGATGATCCCCAAGGAGTTTGAATATTTTGGTGTTTGTTCATTTCTCTGAATGGACAGCTTGATAAAGAAAACAGAAGAGGTAATGAGTCAAAACCAGTGAACAGAAAATGTGAGTGATAGTAGCAACAAACATCGGTTAACTGACTAATAAGTGGAAATACAGCATTTGTTAATGCAGAAAGGCAGAAATGTTTGGTCAGTATTTTTCTTCTGTATTTGACATGAAGATTATATATTCATAGTCTGTAACTGATGAAATACTTTCCATTTAAACTGTAGCTCAGGAAGATGTCAAACTGCAGGTATTAAATTGGAATTATTATCTGTTAATCAGTGGGTTTAGAGAATTTGCAGCTGAATGTCTAGAAGACCTGGTTGAAGAGATACTTGAGCTGTCAGTTTTTTACAAGGACATTCCAGAAGATTGTAAAGAAAACTGATCCTCTGTAGCAAGCTGTTTGAGTGGACAAATTGTACTTCAGGTAAAGCTTTGTCTGTATTTGTCATCATTAGATGATTCCTTTCAACTCATTCACTGCTAAGGCGATGATTGTTGTCAAATTTTTAAGTGAGCCAGTCCTGAATCTTTTTTGCATAGATTCAGGATCTGATCTTCATTTAATATTAGTCAGGATAATGCTGGGACTGTCAGTAGTGCTCTTAATTTGCTTTACTTTGGAATGAGGTCTTCTTGGCCCATGACTGGGAGTGAAAAGATGATTCAGTGTGTAGAAGTCATTGGTTCATTTTGGCACAACCTGTCTCAGGGAGAATGTGATAAAGAGGAAGAAGGTGGGCCTGCTTATTCCTCTTGTAGTCCAGCTACAGGAGGCATGAACTCTTTTGAGCTTGAAAATGCAAAGAAAAGGTGCACCAGTGTGTTGCCAATCATAATTAGCTCCTGCACTCAGGTACCAGCAGTGTTGAGAACCTTTACTGAGAGAGCCCATTGGAGCCACATTTCTCAAACTGTGAGACAGGCCTTGCAAGAAAGCTTCTCTGAGCAGTCCCCTCTCTTTCAGGAGATTGTGCTGGGATGCAATGTAACAGAGAAAGGGTTCTTAGTTCATTGGTGAGAGGTTAAAAAAATCAAAACATGATCAAAATCAAATCTGGGCTGGCTATCATTCCAACACTGACATTGTGTCCATAACAAAGCCACTTAAATCTTTCATCTTAGTGAAATGGAGACAGTTTTAAGTGCTCTGCAAAAAATATGATAAGTATTACTTAAATATTCTGTCAGCAGTTTTGTCTAAATACTTACCTCTCTAGTGCAGCTATACTTCTTTTCACAAATGTAGCTCTAAAAATTGTACACTGATAGTGCTTATAAAGATGAGAGGTCAAGGTCAGGCACTTTCCCTGAGCCACCCATTTGCCACATCTAGTGGCAAATTCCAAAAGGACAAACCACATTAAAGCTGTACAGGAACCCGTTTTCATGTTCTCTTCTATTTTCAGAGCTACTAGCCAGCTGGCAGCAGTTGTGCTAAATGATATGATGTGATTAGAGAGCAGCTACCTGGATAACCTGGATACCATTCCTCTGAAGGGCTGCAGGATACTCATTGTCATGCATGGGATAACGGAGATGTGTATCATGTGTATCATGTATCCCCTGTGGAAAACAGCCAGGATTCCACTGCTAAGTATAGTCTAGGGGAGGGAGCTGGGCTTTCCACAGTTGCTCTGTGGTCATATTGAATCTGAAGATAGTACCTTTTGTGCTAGGTTAACATATAATGTAATACTTTGATTGGGGGCTGCTGGAGAGGGAAGGCAAAAGGGGAAATCAGTTTGTATTTTGTATAGATTCGACTCAAAATCAGCTTGTTAACAGTGATCATAAGAACACATGTAAAGGGAGAGTTTGAGGTCTGGTCAGGGAAGGAAATGGGGAGTTTGGAGCCTCTTGCTGTAAGCCTCCTGGAAAAGAAGTAGATCGCATGCTGTTCACTGTATCTCAGAGTGGGAGTGGCAAAGCTGCTGGTTTCAGAGTTTTATTTGGACTCTCTGACAAGGCACAACATGCAGTGAAATAAGAAATAGTAAATACAGCAGGACAGAAGCTTATCCCACACCTGACGTTACCCATCATCGGTCACAAGGAGCAATGACATTTTGCACAGTTAAGTTTTGTGAGGGAGACACTGGGAGAGTATATAGCTGGTCTTTCTGAGTGTCTCCACCAGTAGATCAAATCCGTCTTCATTGTGGGTGAAAGATGCCTTCCTTCTTGCCACTGGTGGTGTTTTAAATTTTCTCTCGTTTCTGGTGAGTAGTGAATTGAGACTGCTGTGATGACATGAAAGCAAATACGCTGTGCTTTGTTCCACTGCCTGTGACACTATGGAAAAGTAAGTGGATACAGTGAGATACATGGTTTACTTTTTTTACCCTTTGAGTTTAGTGTCTTTAACTGTCACCTGATGAAGGGGTCACAGACTGATAGATCTAACTGCAGAACTCCTTTCCTTTATTTTATCTTTGCAGACAATTTACTTGGATGATGACGTCTCTTCTTTTGTGCAGATCAGAGGTTCTGTTCCACTGTTTTGGGAGCAAACGAGGCTTCAGGTAAACAAATAATCAAAAAGCCTACTTTGCTTATCTCTCACTTGCTACTTATAATTGAGAATTAACATAAAATTTGATTTATTTGTATTTCTTTAAAGGAGCTTATGCTGTGAAAATGCTGAGCTTTTTCATTTTAGGAAATTTTGTGTGTTTAGGTAAACAGAACTATACCAGATAAATGGCTATAGGTAACTGAAGTTTACCATTTCTTGTGGGTTTGATTGCCTCTACAGGGAACTGTTTGTAAGGGACTGTGTCCTAATGTTATAAACTGAAGCTTACAGCAATATCTTTATAACATTTTCAGTTTGATTTGGAATAACCTGTTCTTCTGAAATGCCTGGTTGACTTAATGATACTGACCCCCACAATAAAATTGAAGTATCTACAGACACCAGGAGCTCTGTAGAAACATGCTACCTTGAAACAAAGTAATATGTCTGGATGGTGTGTTGATTTCAGTCAAAAGGGTGATGATGATCTAACCTGATCTTCTGCAAGGCAGAGATGTAGGATTTCATGGGGAGATTATTGCATCAGACTTAATGGTCTGTGACTTGCAGTTTATACACAGTTATAAACTAAAATAAGAATCATCCTACCACTCTTTGCATTCTCTTAACAGAGGGATAAGCAACTGAAATGAGTATTCACATATATGTTAGTACAGAAAATGCATCATGTAGCTGGGTTTTTTTTAGATGCTTTAAAAGTTATTTGATACTTTTTAAAAAATCATTAAATCTAGCACTGTACTATTCAGAGCTCCTGGATTTAGCACAAAAGGCAATGACTAAAGGATCTTTATTCTTGTGTGTTAGCACCATCCAGTGCAATACTTATTTCTTTTTATAAAGCAAGTCTGTCTGTATGATTGTGCACATCCTGCCCATGAAGTAGCTGTATACAGCACTGTTTTTCTGTATGCTGTGAAGGCATTGGAGTTTTTCCTCAAGTATTTTTGGCTAGTGGATAATATCTCTAGTTAAAACAGATTTTTCAACTTTTTAGTAGATCTGTTTCTTTGCCTAATCTGGATTAGATTATGTATTTTCACTCCTTGGATATGAATGTACTGGCACTAGTGTCAGAAAAAATTGCAGAAACCAACCTCATGAAAACAAAGAAAGATGGTGAAGTACAGGAAACAATGCATGATCCTGTAAATACTTAGTAGTGTAGTTTCTGGAGAGGAGAGAAGCCCTCTGCGTACTGTAATAACAAGCGCTATCACTCAAAAGGAGCTTGAGGCATAACACGCATATTTAAAGTCCTGTTAGTTTGATGGCGCAGGATTTCATCCTTCATATATTTGAATGACTGTTCTGATACTTTTGGAAGAACTCAGGACATACAACCCATGGAACTGGTGTAATTTCAGCCTTTTCTACGAAGGCAAGGGCAGTAGGAATGCTGGGCACACAGCATGCTCATGTGAGGCACTGTGTGCTATTTGGGAGAGGAAGCTGGCAAAGAAATGTGGTTTGTTTGGCTGTAAAAAGATGTGTAGGTATCCCTTCGCTTAATGATAATTGTGTTTTCACTTGTAATTGTAAATGTTGTCTAATAAAAGCTGGGGCTCTTGTGTTAAGGATATTATGTGTGGGGGTGGTTGGAGCTAGAGGTATCTGGTTCTGTTAAAAAAGATGTTTTTCTCTGAAGGAAAAAGGGAGACATCTAGTGATTTAGGACTCTATCAGTTTAAGAAGTTATTTCTTTTTCTTCTAATATTTTATTTTAGGTTGGTTCCCGTCATCTAAGGCTTAACAGAGGTCTGGAAGCTAATGCACCTGCCTTTGACAGGTAGGTTTCATTCCACTTTGGTAGTAACACAGCAGCCTGGCATTTAACCAAGATTCCGCAACTTTGTCTTCCTGGAAAACCCTGAGATAATGGGAAACATCTTTCAGATGATGTGGCCAATTCCCCTGGTGTTGCATATTATTAAATTGGTTTATTTAATTCAGTCACTTATTTTTATGCTTTCTCCTTGTTTTCAGTGGTAATTGAATTAATTTGGTCTTCTGGCTTGTTTCTGCAAAATCTTAGAAATACTAAGTGATATGCAAAAGAAAGGTTTTTGTAACCCTTTGTGAGCCAACAAATGCGAATTTACACTAAAGGTACACATATCATGTGTGCTTTACTGTGCTTTACCACTGTAACCCAGGTAATTAAAGAGTAAACACTGCTTCCACTCCATTCTAGGTTTGTTTTTCTCCTCATTGTTTTACTCCTATACAGAAATAGCAGTGTCTTATTCTTTGACCAGTGTTGTATGATGCTGTTATGCCGATGCTTTTCTATTTTACACAAAGACTGGCTTGTATACCTTTTTAAGCCATTAAGACTCTGTGTCATCTGGAAACGGTAGAAAAAGACATGCATTACCTTGATTCCTTTGAATGTCTGACTGTGAAGTGCTATCCTTTAAAGGCATATTTCCACTGATATCTATGGGAACAGTGCCTGAAAAGGGTGTCAAGAATTTGGGCTGTGGGAAGTTTTCACCTTGTAAGTGTCATGTCATGTGATGAATTTCTGTTTTGGTTTAGTTTTGGCAGATCAGAGTGTATGAGTGTATTGATTTTGAGTAAGGCCTCTTAATTACTTGATTTCATTTACCACAACTGTTAGCAAACAGGACATTAGTGACTGTTACTGGTTTTGCAGCACTGAAGACCCCGAATCAGGGATTAGAATCTAAAGGGACTGTGCACCATAGCAGTCCCTGCTTCAGAGGTTCTTGGCCTACATTTTCCAAGCTTTTTAGGCTCTTAAATTCTGCTGACTTCAAGTGCCTTTGAGACTCACGGTCTCATGGCCATCTGGTGCCATGATAACTTGCCCTGCCAGTGTCACTGAAGCTGCATCTTAGAGGTTTGCATTCCACAGCAGAGATATTCCATATAAGAAGAAAACAATAATTTATTCATCATCCTCTTGTATTGCCCATGAAATTGAGAGTATCTCAGGAAGGAACAACTCTCTAAGACCATTTAGCCCTGACCCTAATGCAACTGGTGAATAGCTTTCTTGTTAGAAACATGAACATAGGGATCAACTTGCACTTATTCCTTCTTCCTCTTGTGCCTTTAGGTTAGATGAAGTTAGAGATCTCTCTGCTTACTGATCAAGATTAGACAGTCCTTTGAAAATGGGCTGGTTGAAAATGGAAAATAAGTGACTGGTTATATGGAAAAATACACTGGAATTTAACAACTTGCTACAGCTTTTCTGAGAGTGTTGGAGTGGATTTAGCCTGTTTCATTTAACTGTCTGATAGGTTATTGTGTTGAGAAGGCGCTGTGAGAAGTGAATGGTAATCTTGTTAGTGGATTTTTTTTCATCCTGTCTCTCTGAGAAATCCTCAGAAAACTTTGCTTACAGTACCTATATGGGTGACTTGACCTTCAGTAGTTTCGTTGTAAGGAAGCAACACTGGCAGAGAGGTAGGATCTTGACGCTGGGATCAGAGGGGTGCAAATGTATGGGAAGAGTTGGCATACAGAGAACCGACTGCAGAACCAAGAACCTAAATGCACCAGAAAATATGTTTAGCTGTATTTCTTGAAGACAATGCTGATAACTTCTTCTTTCTTTTCTCCCCTTCCGTGGTTTTCTGTGTGACTTATTTCTGGTTAAAGAATTTAAAGGTTCATGCCAGAAGATGTGTGCTTGCTGTTTTTCTGACACTTTGCCATTACATGTAATTTTGCAGCATGTAGTAACTTTTCAGTTGTGTGAGTGTTTATTTTATTCTTCTTGTCTATCCAGCTGCCTCTTAAGTGCTACAACAGTGTTATTTGTACGTGATGGAAGTTGGCTTTAAGATCTAGTTGTCTCTTGATGGGCCGGCATGGCTTCCGTAGCACATGCATACCAACTTGAAAAAGATGTATTGAGGGGAGAAGGGGTGTCTCTGCATCTGGCTAAAAGCTTTTGATTTTAAAGTCCCTAAATGTCAGCTTTGAGAGTTTGGTGGCATAGACTAAAAAACCACCCCACTTTTTGCTTGTCTTACTTTGTGTTTTTCCTGAAGAATCTGGGCCAGACAACTTGGCTAAAAGGACCTTTGTTCTGACCCAGTGCAGCAGTTCTTACAACTACTAACCTTCCTGCTTAATTTAATTAAGTTGAGGTGAATGTCTCAGTGCTGTAGTAGCTCAGAGATGTTTGACCTATGATGTGTGTTTGTGCCTCTCTGGCCTTGGCACTGGGGTCCTAGGCCCCACTGCTGCTGCTGGCTCTTAGTCTCAGCCCTGCAAGATGCTCGGCAATTCCTATTGAAGTGTAATACATTTTCCTCTCTTCTTGCCTTTCCTATGTAGTTCCCAGGCTGACAGCCAAGAGGTGGGAGCATACAAAGGACAATGTCAAAGCTAACAGTGACATAAAAGAGCTGTAGCCTCTTTCCTAAGATGCTTCTTTCTCTATGTACAGTACAAAATACTGTATCCCTTAATTGCATACTTTCAACATTTATACTTTAATAATTGGTTGCAAGGAAACTGAGGGAGATTTCTGTAGATGATGTGGCTGAAACTTTCTGCTGGATGAAACAATCAGTGATCTCTACTTGTGTATTTTGAAAATGGTAGTAGGCAACATAACATGGTTTTGTTTAGTACCTATTATGGTTACTTTTGCTGTAGGCATATGATGCTTCTCAAAGAGCAGTATGGAAAACAAGTGATCGTTAACCTGTTGGGAAGCAGAGGAGGAGAGGAGGTGCTCAACAGAGCTTTTAAGGTAAAAGCAATAATTTTCTTTTTAACCATTGATTTCCCTTGAGCCTCCATGTTCTTCTGTTTCCCTTCTGGCCCAGGAGGTGATGAATACTATATCTAAAGAAATTATGTTAACTCTTTACTCGTTACAGACTGAGAGTATAGTGCTTCTTAGTCTCATGGCTTTATTTCCAGCCCTTCCTTTCTGCTTGCTTCTTCATATATTTCTGTACGTTCTCTTTAACCAGACTTTAAAAGAAATTGCCCTAATACTCTTAAGAGTAGTTCACCTTTGCAAAAATGAATCACGGTCAGCTTTGGCAGAATATGTAGCCACCTATGCAGTCAGGGGCTTCATGGATTTGCCAGAACTGCTGCGGGGCCTGGCCCTGAGCCTTGCTCACTGAGCACAGGTACTTAGCATCACTAAGCTATCTTGCTCTGACAATAATGGGAAGTAGCTATCTTGCACTGATTGTGCTGGGATTTGTCTACCTGAGCACCACTTTGGTGTATGGAGAGAGAACTTCCTGGTCCCTGAATATCCCTAGGCACATCTAATACCTGAAAGCAAGGATGTCAGGCCTCGTAGAGTAAAAGCTGTGCTGAGTTCTCAGCTGTGCTGAGTGTAGTATTCTCATGGCTATGTCTGCCTGCTGATTACCTGTTGCTTTAGAAATCTGACATAGATACTTTGGAGTACATGTTCCTAAAACTAATCATAGGATATGGTCTAAGTACACACCTGTAGTAAGTGCTGTGTATATATTGTTGGTAAAGAATGATACCAGTAGTTCTGAGTTGAATTGTTTACGGTGTGAAAATGAGCAAAATAAAAATTGTAGTTAAATAATGGGGCCTGATTTCTTTCCCTCTCTCTTGGAATAGTGTTCCTGAGATAAAAGTAGTGTCAAGTTTTCTGTTAGTTTTTCCGTGTGGCCATTTCCTCCTCCTGCAAAATATCTGGGAAGGTCTGTCTGCTTCCCCAGCAGAAAGTGGCAGAGTGAAAGTTTCCTCCTATCCAGAATCTGGCCAGAGAAAGTGATTATGACTAAAGCTTGCAAGGCAATGATGCAGGTACAGAAGTGAAGTCTGGTCCTAGCTTCTGTTTTCAGCCTCTTATTGAATTTCTGCATGACACAGCCAAGCCTCTGCAATCTTTTGTTTTTCCTCTCTTTAAAATAGTTTTTCTAGTTTGTTTTGCAAAACCCACTGAGTTTAAGGGTAAGAGATAATAATTTCTGAAGAAGGATAAAAATATGACATTTCTTGTGAATTTAATACTGATATTTTCTCAAACTCTCATATTCTTGAAGACCATGTTCTGGCCAGTATCATGCAACGAGAAATTAGGTCAGAAACAGGTCATCTCTAGAATAAAGACCTTGCATTTGTTGATTTAATTTAAATAAGGACCTATTTTGTTTAAATTGTTAAACTTTTTGCTTGTTTAAAAAATAAATGAAAGTACCCTCTGAGCTGAAAGAATTTAGATTGACAGCATGGAAAACCAAAGTTTTGTACTCATTCAAAATTACTCCCTCTTGGTCATTTTTTTACCTTTGTGTTTTAACATATTGATGTTAGGAAAGAATATAGAGTTAATTTTTGCTTTGTTGATTTTAAAGGGCTTGAATTAAAAAATAAAGTTCTTTGTAGGAATATGATTAGGAATGCAAGCTTGTCTCCTGTCATTAGTTTATTTCTTTGTTTCTCCACCTTTCTTTTGCTTTTATTCCTTCCTCTTCTCTCAACTCTTGCTTCAACCTTAGTAATTCTTGAAAGTGTTGGTTCAAAATATTCTTGTAATTACTGCTTCTGGGTTCTCTTGATCAGAACGGTACCATTACCGTTCATTTATGCACCTGAATCAGCTGTTACCAGACCAAAAATCAATACTGTTCCCAGTAATGCTGTTCCTCCCGTAAGCATTCCCTGTAACAAATATAATTATGTTTACAGTAAAAGCAATGCTGTAATGTAGAGTTGCAAATACTCTGACAATGATTTACACCAAGGCAGTGGGTAAAAAATGTCATCCTCAAGTGCATTGCTAGTGCCAGCAGCTGTAAGGGCAAGTTGAGGTGTCAACAGTAACAGTCCAATGAAATCTATTTTACACATCTGTTTCCAAACACTGCCTTTAAATTTGCTTCTGCAAGGAAGGCTTAATGGCTTACTTGATACAATTATGCTGGTGTAGCTGCTGCATGTACACTTTTAATGTAATGTCAGATTTTCTTTTTCCAGTGTGTGTCACAATCTAAGTGAAGAAAAGCATCTCTTGGGGTGAGAATGTGCAGGAGGGAAAGGAATAGACAAAGGCTTGCATAGTTAGAGTTAATCTAATGGTTCTCTCTGGCTTTGTTGTGGCGAACAGGATGTATTATTGTTGTATCTATTACAGATACCTTAATGAAATTTGTGGTGATTATGGAAATGCATGTGAGGTCATTGAAATTGGAGATGAAATAATGAGGCTATTTGTGCCTCTTCTTTCACTTTTGCAGTTTACCACAAACATTTTATAGTCCATTTCCTGGGACATTATTCCGATCTTACTTCCTCTCCCTGGGACTGCCTAGAGCATCACTGTTGCTGTACACCCTCATGCACAGAGGTAGCAGCCCACTGCTGCAGGGCTGCCACTAGCCAAGGCACAATTCTGATACATACTTTGCAGTTACAGTTGGAGTTCCCCTGCAGAAATTGGGGTCCAACAGCCAGGTTTACTTTTGTGAAGAAAACAAACAGGGAACTTCAGTTGCTTTTTTCATGTCTGGCCTTTCAAAGTTCCGTATGAATTATGTGATTAACGGGGTTTAGTAATGAAAAAAGCATGCTGGTATCAATCCTTACACGTGGCTTGAGCAGGATGTGTTTCCTTCGTTCTCTATCTAAACAGAAGCTGCTATGGGCCTCTTCCCATGCGGAAGACACTCCCATGATAAACTTTGACTACCACCAACTTGCAAAAGGTGGGAAAGCTGAGAAACTGGAAAATTTGCTGGGGCCTCAGCTGAAGTTGCATTGGGAAGACTTTGGCATCTTCACAAAGGGCGAGCATGTAAGTCCACGGTGAGTGTCACTGCCCCTCCGTCCCACCATAGCCAGGCACAGTTTGTCCTGGCTTTCCCAGGTTTCTTGCTGTGTTTGTACCATGACTGTAAATTACCATCTTGAAATACAACTTTGAGACAAAGTGTAGTCTTGGTGCTAAATGGATTATTTGGCTTAGCTGCATCTCCATTGTTTCAAATCTGCAAATTTCCCAGTGCATGGATTTGCTAATACAGTGTTGCGGGTGTAGTCAAGTAATTAGATGTGTTAGTGGAATACATTGTGCACGATGTGCTCGTACCATCAAAATGTGAGTAGATATATTCAGGCTGAACATTTGATGATATCTGCTTCAATCAACTCATAATTAGATGTTATTTTAAAATATGCCATTTTTTCCTCCCTCCTCTTGTGCTTGGTTACCGAAGCCTGCAGACAGGTACTTTTCGAATGAATTGTTTGGACTGCTTGGATCGTACTAATAGTGTACAGTCCTTCGTTGCACTGGAGGTGAGTTTGTCAGAGGACCTTCTGTGGGATACCTGTACTGCATACGTTGTTCATTGTGTGGGAAAGACAGGAAAGAGGCCGTAAGTCTCAGCTGTGCAAGTCTGTCTTGCCAGCTTTATGATACAGAATGGTGCTGGCTGGAACACTTAAAACTGGGCATAAAGAGCAAAAACACATTTAAGAACAATATTGATTGTTTGTTTGTTTGTTTTTGTCTCCTGCACCTAATCCAGATACTGCATGCTCAATTAGAGAGCCTTGGTTTGAACTCTAAATCTATAATTGAGCGCTTTGTGGAATCCTACAAAGAGATGTGGACTCTCAATGGTCATAATCTGAGCAGGGTATTTAGTGGCAGTCGTGCCCTTGAGGGGAAGAACAAGGTAAAGAAAAAAGACAACTTTCTTTACTTATGGATAAACAGTTTTGCCATATTTACTCTTCAGTGTCACTTGCACTGATGATTCCTGTCTGATGTAGGTTGGGAAGCTCAAGGATGGTGCCCTCTCTGTGTCTCGCACCATTCAGTCAAATTTCTTTGATGCAGTAAAGCAGGAAGCTATTGAGTTGCTACTCATGGGTGACTTCTTCAGGGAGGAGTATGCAGACAAAGGCAAGATGCTCATGGACCAGACTGCACTGCTGGGTAAGGCCAGTGTAAATCCTTCACTTTTCTTTTGTGTCTGCTCTTAGCTGTCAGATACAAGCAACTGTATGCTTTTGGAAAAAAAAATCAATAAACAAGCTACTTTCCCACAAATCTGTTGTTTAAAACACTGCTTTCAACACTGTGACCATAACACAAGTCTATGTGTTATATATAATTCCACTGTGCTTATTTCTCATATTTTCTTTTGTACTTTTGAGTATGTTTGCTTGCTATCTGATAGTGATATTCTCTGAGAGTTTAGAAGAGTTGGACCAGAGGGAAGGATTTTAGGGCTATATACCCATATTCCCAGTCTAGTCCTGTCTGAGCTTGTCTTGAGAAAGTCTCTTGAGCTCAGCGTTTTTATCTCCTTATTTTTCTCCTTGCTATTTGCACATGCTTTTAGCCATTTGGATCTTTAGAAGCACATTTCAGTTGTTATTTTGGTTCATTCCCTGCTTTACTCCAGGCCCCCGATAGTCCACAACATAGACACGTTTGTTTACACCAATTTAGAGTAAATGCAGCTCTCTCTGAGGAGTTATTTACATGCAAAATATAGGATAATTTCACCCACAAGCAGTATTGGCTGGTCAGTTTACTTCAGAGCATCATTCAGCACCACTTCAATCCTGGGCTTGTTCCATAACGCAGACGACAAGGAGAATTTAGATAGCTTTTCTGTGCTTGATTGCCAATGCAAGTCAGGTAGTTAAGATTAAGTTTACTTTGGTTGCTTACACAACAAAAGCACACTGCTAATTTTCTATACTCATCAAAAATAAGTGAATATAGCAGTTTCCTGTGGGGATGTCTGACCAGCCTAGAGAGCCATGACAGTGCTAGATTAGGACTGAGGTGAGATTCTGGGCTGCTCTCCGCCTTTCCTTCCACGTTCTAAACTTCTCAAGGCGTCAGTTTAATTTATAACTTGTGATGTGCTTGATTGCTTGTCCTGTTATCAAGAATAAAGCTCATTGTCTTCCTACTGTCTGATGTACTGTTGTATTTGGGATTTAATACGAAACTAATGACTGAGCAAGTGAGTGTGTGGTACTTAGTTGCTGGCTGGGTTTATGCCACAGCAGGTTGGTAACACACTGATGTTTTTAGTTGTTGCTAAGTAGCGTTTATACTAAGTCAAGGACTTTTCAGCTTGTTGTGCTCTCCCGTTCAGAAGGCTGGAGGCCTACCGGAAGCTGGGAATGGACACAGCCAGGACAGTTGACTTCCACTGGCCAAAGGAGTATTCCTTACCATATGATGTCATGCTTTGTGTATAGACTGGGGGGGAAAGCTGACTGGGGGCCACTGCTTTGGAAGTGGCTGAGCATTGGTTGGGGAGCAGTGAACAATTGCATTGTGCATCACTTGTTTTGTATATTTTAATTCTATCATCAGTATCATTTTTTCCCCCTTTTTCTGTCCCATTGAACTGTCTTTATCTCAACCCATGAGTTTCTCACTTTTCCTCTTGTGATTCTCTCCCCCATTTCACTGTGGGGGCAGGGAGTGAGTGAGTGGCTGGGATAAGCACTACTAAGCACTAGTTGCCAGATGGGGTTAAACCATGACATTGCTGTAGACTAAACTGAAAAGATTATGGGTGATAGAAGAATTTTTTTGCTTATTGCTTGAAGAAGTACAGAAAAATGTACATTGAAAGTGAGTGACGAGCCCTTCACAAGCTTTCGAAGCGTGCCTGGTTTCTGGAAGAGAAATTGCTGACATCAACCCCAGTTATCTTCTAGCTATCGCCATTGAAGTTATTCCCTAGCTTTTGTGTTGTTGCTGCTAGGGTAATGTCATTATTTCACAGTGACTGTGCTGCTGCTGTCTGCATGGTTTCTGTCCTTTTATAGCACATTCTTCTTTTACACACCTTCTTTCTCTCTCTCCTCTTTTGTCAGTAACTCCAAGTATTTTGAAGGCCATGTCAGAGCGTCAGTTTGAATTCACAAGCTTCAAGCGTGTTCGTGTTGCCACGGGGACCTGGAATGTGAATGGGGGAAAGCAGTTTCGAAGCAACATCCTTGGTACCAGTGAGCTGACAGACTGGCTGCTGGATTCTCCCAAGCTCTCAGGAGTTTCAGAATTTCAAGGTAAGATTTCACAGTCAAAATCTGCAAGCAGTATTTCCTGGCATATCTAGAGACAGTGAGTCAGGACACAGGATTTGACCAGCCTTTCAAAGGCAGTACATCTTGGAGGGTATTTTCTCTCAGTTCTTGGGGGAATAATCAGCTGTTCCATGCTTGTGCTGCCTCCCTGCAGAAGTGGAATGGTGTGTGAAGGGCTACTGACAGTCAGAGTGACTCCTGAGTCTATACCATGTGACTGTTTTGAATCTTCAGCAGGTCAGAATTCAGAGCTCTCTTTCATGCCATTGTGGGATGTATCTGCTTATTCTGCACCCCATATTTTGTTTTCTTCTTCCATATCTCTGTTCTTTGTTCTTTATCGTGAAAGGGAGCTACATGCATAGATGCCATCAGAACATCTCATTGGTCTCTATGGAGCTAAACATATCTGTACAATCTGGACTCTGAGCTTGTCTGGAAATTTTACTATCAAAGCCTTCAGACAGAAAGATTTATTATGATACAGGTGATTTCCTTTTTTTTTAGCAGTATAGAAAATTATTGTACTTGTGTCTTGCTGAAATTAGCTGCCAAATATTTTATTTATGCAACAACGTCAGGTATTGTAATTGATTTACAGATTTTTGTTCAGGTAAATGAAAAGTGAACATTCTGTCACCTAAAAACTGAGTGGTTACAAAACTGTGGCAAAACCTGTGCTCTTGTTGTTGGAGTGGAGCTTCCTGCAGGCATCACACGGATAGTTCTGTACCTAACCTTGAAGCTCAGGAATTCATTCCTCAAATCCTTGGCTACTGTTCCAAATTGTCTCGGTTTGAACCCTTAGTACTTGAGTGATACATGATTAGGTGCAGACCACTGTCTGAGCAGCTTAGGTAGGTGATTGGTCCAGTCTGTTTCAGAAACACTTTTAATGTGTTAGCACATGAATATGCCCATGATACTATAATTTGTTGAGAGCCTGTCATGTGTTAGCCCTGCCAGCCCTTCCCCTGAGAGAACCAGAGGAGCAGGACTGCATGGTACAGGCAGCCATAACATGGTAGGTCTAAGCAGCTTCTAGAAGACAACTGAGTTATGAATGGGCAGAGTTAGGGTACAGCCTTGGAAATGTCTGCACTCATGTTAGCATCAGTGCAGTGCCTACACAAACGTGTAAGTATTCAAAGGCAAGTGTCCAGAATTATTAATGGGAAATACACGTGACAGTGCCTGTCATGTTAAGCCAATAAAGGAGGCTAGCTGTCATGGGCTAGTTTCACCCTTGTGTCTACAGAGAGTTGCTGTGTATTTCACTTTTCTTTCCATTTGTGCTTTCTGAGTCAGATCTGATGTTTGCCTATTATTTAGGTCTTCATGTTGAATCACGTTACTGTCACCATGGTCATATGACAGTTTAAAAAAAGTAAAAACCCTTTAGACGATGGACAGACCTGATAGGTCAACAGATTTTCTTCACTCTATTATATGAGAGCGTTTGATCTTTGGTGTTTTACCAGGGTAACATCCACAGGCCTGGGCCAGGGAAGAGGGGGATCACTGTGCTTTAGAGTGACCTAACCTTGAGTGCAGGTGATCTAAGAAGGACTTGGAAGAAAGAAGACAAGAAGAAACTTCCAAGGCTTCCTTAAACTAGTAGATAACTTCCTGAAGTCATTGAGATGGAAGTGACATACTGGTGTATGGACAATTTCAGTTACATAGGAATCAGTGTCAAAAAGGAAGAGCATGTTGGGTAAAATGACAATCAGGTGAAAGATGGTGGATAGCAAGATGTTGTGGCTTCAGTGATGAGTGGAGTGAGGGAGAGAGAACATTGAATATTTTCCCATCTTAACATTGCTACAATATAATGTTCTGTTCTGAACTGCTTCCTGCAAGAGAGATGGAGACCAACTGGGGGGAGAAAAACAGGAAAAAATTTCAGAGGAACTGCAGGGGTTGTTTTGTGAGATTAGATTAAAGGAGCTATGAATATGTATAGCTTAGCAGGGGATGCACAAGATAGAACTACAGGAAGGATCTCTGACAAATTAGAATACAAGTCATTAGAAGAAACAACAAAATAGTAATTCTGGTATGACTTTTCCCTCTTGCCAACAGATGATGATAACTGCCCTCCTGACATATTTGCAGTGGGATTTGAAGAGATGGTTGAGTTAAGTGCAGGAAATATTGTAAATGCCAGGTAGGTAAAAAAACCCCAAACAACAAAAACCCCAAACCAACCAAACAACTCCCCACCCCCTGCAACTCAAACCAAACCAATCAAAACCCCAACAAAAAGAGCACCATCTTCCCCAAAGAAACCAACCATGTTCTTTTTTATGGTCAAACGTATAGAATATTTCCTTCCAAGTCTGTTGCTTGTAATCACAGCTGGAAACGTTTCCCATAAATAAATGTCACTGGGATGGTGTTGAAAGTGACCTTTCTCTGTGAACCTCTGTACAGTAAAATATACTGTGTTTTCTAAGTCTCTTAAGTCTTTATATTGACAGAGAAGAATTCTGATGGTTGATATTGATTTAACACTTGTCCTTAAACCCCTGTCTGATGTTTGAAAAACGTGCTCAGTGACTACAAACATGATTGGCCTTCATGTGGGAATTCTAAAATGAATGAAATGTCCCTGTGGCTAATTGTATTTGTGAAAATTATGGCTAGAAAAGGAGTTAAAGGCAAAGCCTGAGGTTGGCATGTCAGCATGTACAGTAGGCTGTTGTGTGTACTGGTCCTTTTGAATCTGAAGGGGAGGGAACCCTGAGGATAATGTTTCCAATGCTGATTCATCAGGCTGGCCAGTTAGTTTTCTGTTTGGGGAATGACAAGTTAGGCAGCAGCAGCGCTTAGTATGGCTGCAGGGCTGCTGATATATCTGCATGGATCAGTTGACTTTGGAGATAAAAAAAGCTAAGTCTACAGATGTGAAGGTATGTTGCACCCACTCACAAACCTTCAGCTAAGAACTGGCTGTGGGTAACCAGTCATCTTCCAATCAGAAAAAATCCAGAGAAGATCTCCTCTTCACTGTGAGCACAAGAAATCTTACAAGTCATGAGATTGATACGGATATTTGCTTTTACAGTTATGATTGCTATAATTAGCTTCCAGTTATCTCCAGTAAATCAGTGTATCAAGAGTCTTGTGAGTGCGGATCTTTCTAACTCTAGTAAATAAAATCCTTCTCACATCCAGGAGCAGGATAACTGTATTTGTGTGCTGTGCCTCGACTCACTGACCCTACTAACTCTGGACTGGCTTAGGAGGAGGTGTTATCTGTCTCTGCCATGCATCCTGCAGCACCTCAAGTTCTGCAGCCTAATGGGATGTCTGGAAACCTAAGGCACAGTTAATCTGTTCGTTTTATTGACTGTATGTGGTTTGTTTTGATTCCATTAAATGATTTTATGTTTGTTCCAGTACAACGAATAGAAAAATGTGGGGAGAGCAGCTTCAAAAAGCTATTTCCAGGACTCATCGCTACATTCAGCTGACATCAGCACAGCTTGTTGGTGTTTGTCTTTTCATCTTTGTACGACCATATCATGTCCCCTTCATCAGGTAAAAAAAGAACTAAACCAAACCAATCAACCAAAACAACTTCCCCCCTACCGCTCCCCCACAAAAAACCCCCAACCTGTGTCTTCAGTAACATCTGCTGTCGGAGTGTGGCCAGAGAGCATGGGAGTGATTTTTCAGCTTGGTGAGAGTCATGCAAATCTGGATTCTGGTCTCTGGTCAGTGTAGGAGACAGACACGTTTCCAGGAGGCAGTAGTGTGGAGTCCATCACCAGGCATGCTCCAGGTGGGCAGTCAGGGTGGAGCACCTTGTTTGGGTGCTGCCTTTCTGGAAAAGGAATGACCTGGACTAGTAAGCCCAAGAGTGTTTGGTGCACCGAATGAAGGCAAGTGCCTTCCTTTGCCTGAAGGGCAGGTTTTACTTTTCTTTATGGAAACAGGTTTAGTTCCAGACCTGAAAAGGATGATTGAAAAGGTGGAAAGTGGGTTGGGGAAAAGAGACCTAATTTTGCCCCCTGACATTTTATGTTATTGAGAGCAAAGAGTATTTATCTCGAGAGCTATTAAGTGTTTGTCTCCCAGACGCCACAGAGAACCAGAACTATGTGCCTAGACAGGAGGGTGCAGAGCTGCAGATCCTCATCTTACTAGCACAGATGTCCCTGGAGAGTGACCAAACTCCTCCAAGATTACCCAGCCACAGGGATATCTGCATTAAAATGCCTTTGCCTTGGGCAAGAATTATGCAGGCTATGTGTAAATGGTTAGGAAATGAATAATTAGCCAAAACTATCTTTGGGCATCTGTCTGACCTTAAAGCCCAGAGTGATTCAAACAGTCCTCTCTACCCCATATTAGAGGCACTGATTGACCACTACATTTTGTGATTAAAATATCGGCTTTTTATCAGCTCTTTCTTCCCTCTGGTCTCATATCTACTGAAAAGATCAGAACAGAGCTTGTTCAACATCAAGTGCTGTAGGCCAGGCAGAGGAATGCAATCCAGGTAACTGATGGTCTTGCATTTCCTTCCCAGTAATCTTTCTTCAACATGATTTAAAAAAAATTTCTTTCTTTCCTGCTATGAAGCAGTCCAGGGGAGAAGTGTTTCTCTCAGTGTTTTTGACTTTTCACCTGGCTTACAAAAATTTGAATAATCCAGGAGGAAGTGCATGGTTTAAATGGAAATCAAAAGCAGAACAGCGCAGTGGCTCTGACACAGTTGTCAAACTGCTAGAAATTGGATGTAGCCTTTTGAAACTCAAGAGAAAAAAGGAAGGATTTGATTTTAGTGACTAAGTTTCACCATTTAATGCAAATGTGCTGTTATGTGTTAAGTGAGCATAATCAAACCTAACCTGTATGCTTGCGTAGTTTGTCCCATATCTATAAAAAGAAAATAAGGATGATCAGAAGTGCAAAAAAAGGCTTCTGTGCTTACAGAGATTGAAGAGATTTAGACATAAGATAAAGAATAGAGAAATAAAATGAGACAATAGCTGAAGTTTATACAGCAGTGAAAGGATTGATGAAATACAAGCAGTGAATTTACAGTGGGTTGTCTCAGCATAACCTTTGCCATGAATGCAAATCAGATGAATATCAATCAGGAGTTGGGGAGGCAGGCAGCAGGAAGGGAGAACTCTTAAGAGTGAAAAGACTGAACACGTGCTTCTTTCAGAGTGCTTAAATCCCATTGTTTCGTGGAAAACTTTGATGTTCTTCCTTTGCCTCCCTGAGCGTGTCTTTTGGTGGTGTCTTGCTGTGAGGAAAAGACAGGAAATTAAAGAGGAGAAGAAAGATACAAAAGATGGGGGAGGAAGAGAGAAGAAAATGAAGGGCGTGGGGAATGAGGACCTGTAAGATCCGGCATAATTTAGATCATGAATTTCTGAGAATACTTCAAATGAGGCTTGACAGTTTTCTGCGTGCCCCTTCTTAAAATCAGTAATATTCTAGCCCAGATATACTTGACTTCTCTCTGGAAAGTAAAATTTTCTCACTGGGAAGTACAGGCATGGTGCTGGGGTTGGTTACAACAATGATCTCATCTGGTCAGACAGCCATGCTGGATATCCGGGAGAAATTATCCCGAGAGCGGGCCCTCTTCTTTACCAAGTTATCTTTCTGTAGTGAAGTGTATGCTAATCATGACATTGAAATACTACGTAATTAACAACATAGAGACCCTAAGCAATTTGTCATCACTACAGAACTCATTTAGGAGTCAGATATAAATAGTTGTATCCAATAATCACTGATTTTATCGCATCTGATTTAATAAACTATGGGTTATGATCTGTTGCTCTTTAATTGAATGAAAAATCCATCACAAACTGTGAAGTTGGGTTTCAATACATATGAACACTAATTAATTTTTTAAATGTCTGAAAAGCAGATTCCCACATGTTCAAAAGTAAAAGGAAACATAATAGTAAATTTAGCTATTATCATTATTTTAAGGATCATGGTGAAGGTAAACATGAAAAGTATATTTTGTAGAAATTCCCAGTATTTCAGAAATCAGGTCTTGCTGACCTCTTTGGAAGGGACTAATAGAGGAGGAAAATCTTTTCAAATAGTTTTATTTCTGTACTATTGTATTATACTTAATTTGAAACGTAAGTACATGAATATCATCAAGAAACTGGATGATGTGCCTAAAAGCAGCAAGATTTCTGGAGGGGAGAGAACAGGGCATGGTAAACTGGCTTTTCCTTTATGTTACAGTCAAAATTAATTGATTGTTTGTCCCTGCAGTCCTTTACTCTGTTCTCTTTCTATTTTTTTTCTTAATACAGGGATGTAGCAATAGACACCGTGAAAACAGGAATGGGAGGAAAAGCTGGAAATAAAGGGGCAGTGAGCATTCGTTTTCAGTTCTATAGTACCAGTTTCTGCTTTATATGCAGTCACTTAACTGCTGGGCAGACTCAGGTGAAAGAGAGGAATGAAGATTATAAAGAAATCACACAGAAACTCAGCTTCCCAATGGTAAGTGTAGATGTATGTATGCTAGAAACATTGGAGATAAAGGTGGTATCTTTACATTATATAAAGCTGGCCTCAGGATGTGTTTGGTGACAGGTCATCAAAGAAGTCATCTCAGTGCCACGGAGAATGGGAATAAAAGAAAATGGTAAAGAAAATGTTAAAAAAATATAAAGTAAGGAGCTGTTTCATAGGAGATTAGATACCACCCAGTATAGCACTTGCTTTACAAAACTATTACTCCTTTCAAAAATATGAGTTACTGCAGTGCTCAGCTATGCACAGTTTTCAAGTCAATCTTTCAGAACAGTGCAATTTAATTGACACATCTGTAACGTGTCATGGATAAGATCTAGGTGACTGGTTAGAGACGGAGAGCGTGATATTGATAGCTCTTGCTGGCACTAGTTAGTGAGAATTCCTGAAAGACCATCCATGTTATTCAGTACAGCAGTGCTTTAGCTGCTCTTGCTTGGGTATGATATACCAGTTCTTGGTCACTGACTTGGTACTTTTCATTCCTTTCATTTTGTCCTCATGAATGTGTCACTGTCAAGGAACTGCTGGCTTTTCTCAGAGTGTGGCAAGTAGGCACTATTGGTCTGTATGAATAACTTTTCCCCTAAATTGTGTCAAATCAATCACCCTAGTTTTTTATTTACAGCTTGTCTCCTCAGGCCGGTAGATAACTCGTGGGATTTGATGCCAGTGCTCCTTTGTTTCCCTTAATGTTGATTGCTTTAATTTCCACAATACTTCCTTTCTCGGATCTCTCCAGAGAGGTCCTAATCCAGAAGGGGGGGGGTGGGGAGGAGATTGGATCAGTTTGTGTATTCTGGTTAGTCAGCAAAAAATGGCATTTAGGTTGCGAAGCATAAAATTTTAACTTCCTGTTGTTTGCAAGGTTTAGAGGCTTGGCACATGCAGCATATCAATCAGCTGTTTTATGTAGGAGCTAATACTGACAGACTGGACGTCCTGCATAGACGATCTGTTCCAAATGGCCATAAAGTTGTGTTTATAGTAGTTTTTCCTTCTAATACCTTATTAACTATTTGATGTCCTTTACATCTACGATAGCTAAACGTACCTTGTGTGTATAACGCATATAAAGAGTGCCCTCTAGTGCTGTGACAGCAAGAGCTCCGTAACGTTTTCCTAATAAATCTCTCGGGTTTGGAGGTTTATAGCTTAACCGTGTCGGGGGGCGGGGGCAGCGGGGGAAAAAGACTGGTTAGAGGACAGGATACTAAATTTAGAACTGGAATGAATTTTCATTGACGTTTTATTTCAATACATTTAAAAAACTATGACGTGCACGTAAGATCAAATTTGGAGCTTGTTCTTACTCAGGAGCTTTGTTGCTGAATGTGCCTTGGTAGCAGAAATACATTTTCTGTTATATTTAGAATATGTAAATATATGCATGTGGAATGTGTTAGGGAAACAAACATATATTTTGAATATTCATGACATCCAAATTGTGAATATCAAGCTGGGTTCCAGCTTAGACATACCTTCAGGAAAGAAGGGTCAGAGTCTGACACTTTTGTTTACAAAATTCAGCTCAGCGGGATGCCAAAGACAGTGAAGGAACCATTCTATTTTACCACAAGATGAATTTTAACAAATAGAATGTGACAAGTGGGTCCACTATTTGGTAATTCAGAGAGATTGAGTTGTACATTTCAGTGCATTTTAAAGGTATTTTCATGCATGTGATTTAACATTAACGGTATTCTGTACCTCTGAACTAGGGGCAGAGCATGTTCTCACATGACTATGTCTTTTGGTGTGGTGATTTTAACTATCGCATTGATCTAACATACGAAGAAGTCTTTTATTTTCTCAAACGTCAAGATTGGAAGACACTTCTGGAATTTGATCAACTGCAACAGCAAAAATCCAGTGGAAAAGTAAGTCAGTGTGTCTCGTTTTCTTGAATACCTGCATGTTGTCTTCGTCTTGTTCCTTGAGAGAATGAAGAAGTTGTGTTTTTAGACCCTTGTTTGTAGCACATGAATATAATAATTTGTTTAAAAATCAGTACATTATTTGTTTGCAAAGAAGTTGATGCTTCAGAATGGAACCTACCTCATCTATAACTTAATCAAAGAGATATTATTTATTTTAATAGATTTTTAAAGACTTCCATGAAGGGACTATTAATTTTGGACCAACATATAAATATGATGTTGGCTCGGAGGCTTATGATACAAGTGATAAGTGCAGAACCCCAGCATGGACTGACAGAGTGCTTTGGTGGAGAAAGAAACTGCCGTTTGAAAAAACAGGTGTGTAGGATCTTTCCTCCTACTTTATCTGATTGTCCTGCTCTGCTCTGCAGTGGTGCGGCCTCACCTTGAATATTGTGTGCAGTTTGGTCCCTGCAGTGTAAGAAAGATATTAGGCTGTTAGAGACCATCCAAAGGAGGGCAATGAAGATGATGAAGGGCCTTGAGGGGAAGCTGTATGAGAAGCAGCTGAGGTCACTTGGTCTGTTCAGCCTGGAGAAGAGGAGACTGAGGGGAGACCTCACTGCAGTCTACAACTTCTTCGTGAGGGGAAGAGAAGGGGCAGGCACTGATCTCTTCTCTGTGGTGACCAGTGACAGGACCAGAGGGAATGGCCTGAAATTTTGTCAGGGCAGGTTTCAGTTGGATATTAGAAAAAGTTTCTTCACACAGAGGATGGTTGGGTGATGGAACAGGCTCCCCAGCGAAGTGGTCACAGCACCAAGGCTGACAGAGTTCAAGAAGCGTTTAGACAATACTCTCATGTGCATGGGGTGACTCTTGGGGATGGTCCTACACAAGGTTAAGTGTTGGACTTGATGATCTTTGTGAGTCCCTTCCAACTCAGCATACCTTGTGATTTTGTGACTGGGAAGTTGTTTTAGAATTCATCCAGAATTAATGAATGGTGCTTCACTCAAGCAGATTTCTTTCTGCTTCGCTGGTTTAACTTGCAGAGATAGAAAAAACCCTTTCTTCTTGAGTGTATGAAAAAAGGCTTCATGCTACAGATCAAAAAGGTGCTGGGAGCTCACTGAGGAACTGAAAACAAATCAGCTGTAGCAGTATAGAAATTATTCTGTTGTTTTTCAACAGAATCATTAGTGCACATAAAGTTTCTGTCTTATTATAGCTAGATTGTTATAACTGCTGTCCTCAGTAGATGTATGAGCAATTTTCTGTAATTTCTTCTGTCTTGGTAGTTTTTAGGAATATTTCTGCTGGCAGTTGGGAGAGATTTCATTAATTAGTGCTTACAAAGTACTTTGAGATCATGAGTGGCCGGCACAACAGAAGGGCTGTTTTCACTTGTTATTGAAAAGTTACAGTTACAAAATAAGAAATATTTCTTTATGTATCCAGGGACGGTTTTCATAACTATTCTCTATCCCCCAATGTTTCTAAATTTGAATGAATTCATATTAAAAGTGTCATTGTTGGAGAATTAATTTGGTCTGTCCCTGCAGATGTGATTTTTCACATGCCTGGGAACTTCTGCTTGGAATTTGTCATACCATGACTATGTTAAGTGTAAAAACTACAAAGCAAAACTAGGGCAATCAGAGTACATGTCAATGTGATACAGTTATTCACTCGTTTAAGGAATGAAAAACAAAGTAAAATGAGGAGCGTAAGCCATTGATAAGAGATGCAATCTGGGGGAAAAAAAGCTGCGTGAGACATAATAAGGAAGTTAAGACAGCCCTCTTGTGCTGTTTTCATTGTGGGAGAAAGAACACCCTTCCGCATTTTCAATGCATATTCCTTATTTTGTATGGCAAAGCTTGCTCCTGGGGGACTTTGGTATTTGGAATACACACAGAACGTAGGATCTAACCAGCTGGTCTGCAAGAGTCAAGGCAGGTTCCTTTCTTTAGAGCTTGTAGGCCTCTCACAGCTGTTTCACAGGCGTGTATTACTGACCCCTTATCTGTTCACCCAACTTCCAAGCCCGGTAAAGCTTTTCTTAGTTTGCTACTAGAGTTCCTCTCCTTTACCACTGGTGGCAAGGCTCTTCTGCCTCTCAGCTCTAATTGTTTTGTATTGCTTCTTATTACTGTTTTAGGCTAAAAGACTACTTGCTTTCTGAAAAGAAAGTGTAGCCCCAGTGTGAGTGATTCAGCAGAAATGCCATATTAACTCATTTTCAGCTCAACAGAAAAGAGATAGTTATCAATTTGCCCAAACAGTGACCTAAAAACTTTCCTGTTACTAACAACAGTAGAATACCTCACTCTAGCATAATGTCTGGAGCACTTCCTGTCACCTTAATGTATTGCAAAAGAAGTATTTGGAGACTGGATGTGCATGGGTTTGCTTTCTCCCATCTCCTGTGTATTATTTCTCCAATCTCTGTGTAATATTCAGATTTGCAATGTAATTTCCAAGAACAGTTTCCATGCTCAGTAATGGGACAGGAGGCAAAATTCTAATATGACTCTATGAACCCAGAAAAGAGAGAGAGTACAGGTAATTAATTGGGTGACATTCAAGTCAACCATTTTGCAGGTTTCTTACTCTAGTGATCAGCTCTCTTGGTTGCACTCCCAGTCCTTTCTGTATTTTTTGTTACTAGTCCCTAATTTGTAAGTCTTTTAGGATACAAGCTTTTCCTTGAATGGTATGTACAAGAACAAAAAAAATCCCACCTCGCACTACTGGGGTCTGTGAAGAGCATCCTAATAAAATAGCATTTAACTGTTAGTAAAACTAGCTTTGAGTGAGTTTTAAATAATGTTTTGTCCTGCATAGCTGGAGAGATCAATCTTCTAGACAGTGATCTGAATGCTGATACTAAAGTCAGGCACACCTGGACCCCTGGAGCCTTGATGTATTACGGGAGAGCGGAGCTGCAAGCATCGGACCACAGGTAAAGTCCTGTGCAAACAATCAGAGAAAGGGCTTCTGGGTTAGAATGTGTCATACTGAATTACACCTTCCGAGTGAGGGACCAGGTCTAATTATAACAGGAATTACACCCTTATTCTGTGTTCAGTATCTGTTTGGTGGGGTTTTTTCCCCTCACAGTGGGTTTTAAACCACGGTGGCAGGTATCTACAGTCATGTGTTTATTTTTGTTGCACTATGATCTCAGCAAACACCGCATAAGTTGCAGCAACAGAGGTAGAAAACAGGGCTTTCTGTTGCTTGGTTTCAGAAAGCTTGACACCTAAGGAAGCTGCTCTGGTGGACTTCCACTCAGCTTGCTGCAGGAGAGGAGGAGGTTGGGACTGTGTGACTTGAAGAGGTGTAAGACAGGCCACATAGGGCCAGGTTTGACCTCTTCACAGTAGTCAAGTGTGGTCTTCTGCACCTCCCTTAAAAATGGAGAGGGGAGAAGGAAGAAAAATCAAAGACCAGTGCTTCTGGTTGATCCATATCATTAACTTCTCTTTAGGGATATGAATGACCTTTCTTTGTTAAACTTGTTCTCTGCTTCGCTTCTGAGAAACAGATTCTGTAATAAATACACTTTGAAAGGTCCCTTGCATTAAGAGTAATATTTGTCTCACCCCTTGCATGCCCTGTAGAAATGCTACAATATTGTTCCTCCTAGCAGTGCTCACTCACCCCCAGGAGCTGTCTCTGTGCTTCTCATGGTGCTCTTTCATGCAAAGACTGTTCTATATTCCTCCAGCAATGGAAGAATATGCCTCTTGCAATCAATTTATCTGTGTCAAGGCTTTGACATTGCTGTGTTCCAAAAAGCACAGTGGAGCTACCGCACTCATTATATAGGACCCTGAGGATGCAATCTGTGAAACATGACTGTTATACATGGATTTCTATTTCAGCAAACTTGACTGCAAATACTGCTTTTTAATTACAGTCAGCAGGTTTGCTTTCCCAAAGTTTGTGCTAGAAAAAGGGCATAGCTCTATCTTTGTGACATATGGAAATGCATTATGTTTCACAGTGCTTAAGGAAATAGTTAATGATTCCTATACATTTTCCCCCTTTACTATCCCTTTCTAGCTTTGCTGTTGTTGCTTTCATATGCCCTGGTAATATGAATTCAAGAGCCAGGTCTATTAAAAGTAGGAGGCAGCAATTTTAACATAGTTATAAGAGCAGCCATTCCAGTTACTGCTCTGTGTGTACATGCAGGTGGAAATCTGAGAATGTGAATTGCATCCACTGAGATGAGTTTTACTCTTTCAGGTAGCTCTCTCAGTTTTATTCAGATCTAACACATAGAGGTAATTTGTAAGAAATGGCTCAAGAAGCAAGTTTTCAGTGTTGGCAGCTTATAATGATTGACATTTATTTGCTAAATAAAAACATTATTTATATTTTTATTTATTTATTATTTATATTTATTACTTAGAGTACCTTATTCTTAATTTTTGGGAGAAGATATCTTTATATAGTGTTGTCTAACAGAAAATAATATATTTCCATCCTGATCTATTGAGGTTTTGGGACACAGCTGTTTGATAATGAGTGAAGTATCCTGGTATTTTTAGTTTGCATATTTGCCAAAAGTGCTGCATACAATTGTTATTTAAAATCCTTTATGGTGTGTCCTCACTGTTACATTCAGCTAATGCAGGACTGGGAAATATAATTAATAGTGTTCAAGGCATGATCTTGACCACTGCAGGAAAAACGAAGCTTACCTGCCCTACTTCTTGAAATAGACCTTAGTTTTATGTGAGCATTTCTTATTTTTAAATAAGCATTTTTCCTTTGTTTCATGCAGGCCAGTGTTAGCCATTGTAGAAGTGGAAGTTCAGGAAGTTAATGAAGCTGCCCGTGAGAGTGTTTTCCAGGAAGTGTCATCTTTCCAGGGACCACTGGATGCCACAGTAGTGGTAAATCTGCTATCACCAACACCTGAAGAGAAAAATGAATTTCCTGAGGACTTGCGTACAGAGCTTATGCAAATGTTTGAGGATTATGGCACTGTTGTTCTGGTCAGGTAAGTTTGGGATCTGAAATGGCGTGTTATCTATTAGAAGCACAGACTAGAAAATCCCTTTTGTCCTGACAGAGTTAACTTTGTATTGGAAGGTACTATGTTGAGTTCCTTTACTGCATGTTGAATTCTTCATCAGAAATGTTTTGAATACCTTATACCTCACAACAACCTGTTAAAGAAATAGTCTAACAGCTGTCTTGGCTGAGTGGAAGAGAATTTTATTCAGGACAGCATCATAATGCAGAGGCTTTGATGTAAATTATCACGTCTAGATTCAGGCCTCTCTTCCATTCATTTCTGTTTCTGGTGGGTCCTCAGGCCCTGCTTCACCTTCTCTGAGGAGATCTGCTCTCTTCGACAACTCTTTCACACTCAGTAGGATTTACTGGCTGGCTCTCCTTTCTCTTGGGGGTCTACTGCTGGTTTGGTCATAGCACAGCTTCTTGCAGTGCTGTCACCTGCTGGGTTTGAGAGGGAGAATGTGATACCTTCTGGCAGAGCAGCTTAATTTCATTCTGATTAATTCTGTACAGGGCTCCAGCACAGCTATGAGACTTCTGTTTTGAGAAATACAGGCAAAAGACCTAACAGTTGACCTCTGGGAAACACCACCAGAAACTTGTTTATGTTGTATTGGATCCATTTATTAATGGACAAAGCTGATGACCTGTTGTTGTAGTTTTGTGAAATACCAATATAAGCTGGGGGTTCAAAAGCAGCTCTGCAGGAACAGCAGCATCACCTTACTTGTGAAGAAAATGAGCAAGAAAAGAACATGCTTTGGTGATTTTGGTTTAGTTTGGTGTTAATTGCTTTAGATCTAGGTGGTATACCAGTCTTTGGGAACATCACGTGTCCTCTGAGATGAAGGATTTGCAGAGCCATAGAAGTTAGCACAGAGAGAGTGTGGATATTGGACAGGGTACCCCATCAACAGCTGCTTGGCATGTTTGTACTGCTGCTTCAGGGGCGATCCAGTAAAGGGCAGGGTGCTGGGGTCACATAAGGGAGGGTGGGAGAGAAGACGAGCCGAACTGGGATTCATGGATCACCTACTCCTCCCCAAAAAATAGAATTGTGAAGGAAAATACAACTAAAACCAAATACATAGCTATATATGTATTATATGTATATGTATGATAGAAAACTATCATGCTTGCCTATAAGGGGTTTTGTTCAATGGTGGAGTAAAATGCACTGTTTTTTCTCCTCTGTCTTTTTTCTCTAGGATCATTGGAGGTCAAATGCTGGTGACATTTGCAGACAGCAAGTCAGCTCTTCATGTTATGGATATAGATGGTGTCAAAGTAAGATTCTCTCAAACCTATAACAATAATTTCATAACAAATTTCTCAAAAGTGGCTGCTTAGAATGAGGTAGTTAAGTTTCTAGGTAAATTAAGTAGCATTATTTCAAAGAAAGTTGGTGCTCACGAAGTCCTTAGCTTTCACCACTGCTGAGGTTTTCAATGCAGTATTTCAGTTTCAGGATGGCATGAGGTGACCTTTCATGGAGCTCCTAAGCAGTTCCTAGATCTGGCCTCTGATACCACTGCAGAATACATGGACTTGATCATTGTTCTGGCACTTGAAGAAGTTCTCCTGAGATTCTGTGTGACTTTATACTGTTCCCAAAGCATCCTCATGATTGTGGTTTGGAGATTTTTCATTTCTCTTAAGTGTATCAAATAAACTCCTTCTACCAAGCTGGAACAACACGATTCATTGGCCTCCATGGCGAATTCAGCATTAGCAGTAGGCATTTACCTTCCCATCCCCTGCTCGTACTTCCCACGCATGTACTCTGCAATTCATCAACCCCCTCATTTTTGCTGACAAAACTGTTTCTGGGGCTGCTCTGTAAACTCAACACTGAAGTAATGCATTTAACTCTCATTCTTTTTTAATATTTGCAGTTTTCTCTTTTAATTTGACTCATGCCATTGACGTAATTTATAGCATGGACTGAAACACGATTGTATATGCACAGTGTGTGAAGGTGCTGGGAACCTGGGCTGGGAACTTTTCAAACTAATTTCCTGTCCTGGTGTGTCCTGGTGGCTTGGATACATTTCACCTCAAATGTCATAGAGCAACACATATAGACAGCAGTAGTCCTAATCTATTTAATGATATACTTTTGCATATACATCAACCATATATGAAATTTTCTGGTCAGAGAGTCTCCTTATAGATGGCAGCAGGCAACAAACTCTTGTGTGTTTTAAAACTGCTGACTCAAAAATTGAAACCTCCTACACCAATATTACTATCATAGTATCCTTTTGATGATATTTGATGTTTCACCTATTTCTCCAATAATTCCCAAATGCAGCAGCAGTGCTTATGAGCTGTGAAGTTCATTTTCTTTCAAGAATATTGCTACTATCTGAAACCAGAGTTATGGGGGTAGGAAGAATGTTTCCTTTTCATTTAGCTTGTGAAGTTGCTTGGCAAAGGGAAACAACTCTTTCTTTGCATTAGGTTAGAGGCAGAACGGTGAAGATCCAGCCCAAGACTAAAGACTGGCTAAAGGGCCTTCATGAGGAAATTGCTCGAAAACGGGACAGCATTGTCCCCATGTCCCCTACGGCAAATTCCCATCTTCTGGAAGAAAATTTTGACTTCTCAAGTTTGGACTATGACTCAGAAGGTAAGCAGCAGGTTTCTAAGCAAAGTTGTGAGAAATTGCTTCACTGACTTTGGTTGCACAGAGAAGGTACAGTGTGTGAAGTGTCAGTGGTATCTTAATTTGTAACTTCTTTAAGAGAGGGTTGTAACTAAAGCCATGACCTGGCACTGTGCCTGGGCAGAGACTTGTTACTTAGATCATCCTATCAATTTAGTGTTATGATATATGTTAGCAAATTCAGTGTATAGTACAGTTGTCTGTATAGAAACACACTGTAATGAAACACATGGGTTGGTTACACAAGAATCTTGCCCAGCCTGTGTATGAAATTAATTGATAGTATAGATTAATTCATTGGTGGTATGGAGAGACAGAGAATGCATTTGCTCACTAATTCTGTGTTATCTAATATTTTAATCCAGGTGATATAGAGGATGAAGATGATTATTTAGATGATGTTTTGTGTCAATACCTAGTAGCAGACACAGCAGAAGATATGTCTGATGGCTCCGGACATTCTGCATCTGTAGCTCTTTCAAACAAATCTGGACAAAACCCCCAGCTGTATAAAGGTAAAGTATCTACCTTCCTTAAAGTAAGACCTGAAGGTTTGTTGTTTGTTCTCTTGTTGTATTTTCCTATTAATTTTTATTTTCATTCTAGGTCCTCCTGTAGTACTTATGCATGCTCATCTCCCCTTGAGTCAGTGACTGTAACTGAGGCCCTCAGGCATAACGGCAATAAAGCTTAGATTCTCCTTCTCTCTAGCCCAGGGCAAGGCAGGAGTGCTGAAAAATGCTATTTTTCTTTTATAGCCATGAGAAACTAAGTCTTTTTATCCATTTGATATTGTTTGGCAACAGAGCATGCAGCAAAAGATTGTATGGTATTTTCTTAGGCCCAGTGCAAAATCAAACCAAAGGAATCCTGTTTGATTCAGTGATGGGCTCAACTCTGTCCTTTGAGCAGTAGCAGTGTTAAAGCAGTCAGGTGTAAGCTGGGAGGTTTTTTTGTTCATAGTACTTGAGAGGCCTAAAGTTTCTCCTTTGTTCCCATTTCATTTATTTCTGAGGAAGTTGAGGTTCACAGAACATATATATTCATTCTTGTAGTACTTCATAACTGTGTTAACTTTTTTCTTTGTCACATGGCTTGTTTGCACATTATTGTGACATGACTTGGTAAGGAGAAGATAAAGCTATGAAGAGAATACTGACAAAAACTGCACCAAGAACTAGCCAAGCCAGTGGGATGTGATCAGGACATGCTTCAGTGGCCAAGCATTGACAGGCTGGGTTACCTATTAAACCTCTCATTGTGACACCAAGTGATTCAGTAGCTGTCATTCTCCACTCTCTCAGAAGTGCTTTGTCTTCTGACATAACAGTGGAAACTTTAATACCTCCAAAGGTTGAGTCAGAAGTAGAGTTCAAAAAGATAAAATGAAATTCCTACATTTATACAGACAGACTTTTCAACAGTGATTTATGGCTTTCTTGCCCATCTTGGGTCATAGGCTGGGTGCAGCATGGCCAGGCCCAGAAAGCTAGCCCTGAGTCAAGGAGTCATTATTAAATACTCTGAAGCCAATCATTTTTATTATAGGGTGCCTTGCCCTCCAAGCACCTCTGGCCTACTGTGTGATGATTCATTAAGCCACAGAGAACTGCAGTGATTCTTGTCACCCACACTAACTCTTCCCCACAAAAAATATCACAAAATAAATAGAGATTATGGAGTATGGTTTGAAGGAGGTCAAAATGGGGTCATGATCTCACACAACTCAAAATATGATATATTCAATTCATCTTAAAGTTTCTGCAATTTCAGATGCCTCCATAAGCTTCCAATTCTGCCTCAGTAACTCCTAATTGAAGGTATGATGACTGTATATCTGGTGTTAGACACAGCTGGAAACCAGTGACAGGTACAACAATGTGTATGTGTGTTTCTGAGGTCAAAGAAGGGCATAGCCTCATGAAATTGTTGTCTCTGCCAACAGCCTTTTGGGGGAAGAGACTGGGTGGTGATTGGCTGGTTTTTTTCATGTTCAGTTTCACTGCCTCAGCTTCAAACCGTGCTTTTAGGTGCCTGCATCACTGCCTGGATCCTACCGATGAGCCCATATCTGCAGCTCAGAAGTATTGAAAATGCAGAGAAGAGGGAGGGTGGGCTGGGCAGATCACAGGCTCTGTCTATGGCTGCCATCCACTGCTGAGTGGGAGTAGGAGGCTGTGAGGCAGCTCGGTATTCCCTGCAGAACAAAGCTTTCTGAAAAACAGCAACTTGTTTAAAAATGCCTGAAGTATGAGAGACTGCTGCTACATAATTCCTTCCCCATCTTCTCCAAACCACAGGGACAAAACTAAACCCAGTGAATCTTGGAGCCCTAAAGAACAGAGCTGCATGGCTGGGCAGCCACGGCAGGGCAAGAAGACTGAAGTGAAAATCTTCACTATAGCAGTCAGGGACTTCTCCCCTCTCTAGCTGTCAGAGAGGCTTAGAGATGAAAGACTGAGTAATTACTTAGTGAGGTAAGGTGCAGCCAAAGTCTAGCAGATTGAGGCAAGTGTACTTATTAGGAGGTGTTGCTGGAAAGCAGAGATGTGATGAGTGAGCCATTCAGACAGATTTTTGTCTGGCATAAAAACAGTTGTCCTGAGTAAGAAAAGGTGCCTAATCCTCAGATGAAATTCCTGAGTTTGGGATGGAAGAGCAAGGAATTGGCCATGATTAGCCATGACAGTTTGAATGAGAGCAGGTTGCCACCAAGTCTGGCTGTAAAAACCTCAGAATCTAACAAGGTGCCTAGTAACTCTGAAATCAGACGCAGGCAAGTCTTTGTGTTGGTTCAAACAGTTTATAAGTGTTGGAAAAGGAGAGAGAGAGAAGCATTTGACAAAAGGGTAGATATTTCCTGCAGTGGGAGCAAGCAGACTACTGGGGGAGAGCAAAACAATATGAAAAGAGTTGTGTTGCTGAGATACCTGGTTGAGGTGAGCCATTCACAGTCACCTCTCTCCTGACCACTTGGATTTGGTGCATTTCACCCAGTGACTATCTAATGAAAACATATAAAAAATTTTCCATAGATGATACAGACCTGGCTGATTTGAAGCGGGAGCTGGAGGCAAGTGGGGAATGCCACCGCCGGATTCCAAGCAGGTCTCTTTCCATTCCTACCAGGCCTCGGCCACTTCAGCCGCCACAGAGGCCTCCACCTCCTGGTGAGTTTAACTTTCTTTAATGCTGTGTTGGCCGCAGCTGAACAGGTTTTGCCTGCCATTTCTTGGTGACCAAGAAAATAATATCTTGTTCTGAGATGTCAGGCTGTTGAGGTACTTGTACTTGCATCCCAGCCTGTTTCAGCTTGAGTATGGCTGCTGTTAGTATTGGGAGAAGTTTGGCTCTAGAATGACAGCTACTTCATAAAAGTGCCTTCAGTAAGGATAGAATTGCCTATATGTGTCACACTAACTCATCATTCAGGTTAGTGAGTTGAGCAGCAACTTTGTGGCAATAAAAATATTGGTATTTATGCTTGCTGACTTCCAAAGTCACTGAGTATTTTCTTACAGTTTCTCGGTTTCTGAATTCATTGTAATCATAAAAAGCTTTGAGAAAATACTTGTTTTGGACAGTTTTTCCTTTCCTGCTTTGCAAGCAATTCTTGCTTGCTTTTGTGTTTATGAAAGAAATGCAAACTGGCTTCTGATTTTCAGTGAGGCACAAAGGGGAAGTGATGCTCTTTACCTAAGCTCTGCACACCTGATATGCCATCAGTGCTGTGCTGCTCTTTTTTTATGCCCACTTCTGGATGAATGCTGATTGCTAGATCAGCAAGATCATCTTTGCTTTCTGTCTTAGGCAAGCTACACATCACATTTTTCTTGCAGCCCAAAAATCTCTCGTGTACATTTTCCAGTCTTAAAGGTTCTGTCAGGCTCACTGCTAGAAGGATTATTCTCATTCATTTATGAGTCTGTTGCACAGAAGTGGCAACACCAGTATCTGTATTTCTGTGCCTAGAATGCAATGTTAATGCTCAACTCAGGTTAAATGAAAGTAAGACTAACTATGAAACTGCTTCCTGAAACAGTTCAAGATTTTTGCCTTTTATTCTGTGTTGAGATTTGTTTTTCACCTTAGATTAGACCAGTGACTGTTCAGCACATCACTCTGACTAGATTAAAGGACTCTTGGCACTCATGCAGAGGGACTCAAGGTTCTCAGTGTCCTACAGGAAGGTCTTGCTTAATATGTCTGTCCCTCGAGGAGCAGAGAGGGTGACAGCATCTCTTCATCTCTTTTATTTATCACAAACAGTTTCCAAGCACATTGTTTTTGCTCCATTGCAGATAAAATGTTGTACCAGCTCTTGAATGTAAAAAGCTATTTTTATTTCTCTTTCAGCCGCAACATCAGGCAAAAAGTCCCCCTCGGATGGTTCCCTCTCTCCAGGAAGCCATTCCACCTGCTCCATCCTGGCAACAGCAAAGCTGCTACCTGGAGCCCCTCAGCAGCCAGTGAGTCCTGCGGCTCAGCACGGCCTCTCGCCATTGTCCTGATCTCTTTCATCTACACTGACACTGAGCATCATGTGTAGGATGCACCTGTCATGCAGGAAAGGAAGTCCATCACGTGTCTGAGCTGAAAATGCTAAGATAACTTCTAGTACTGTAATACTAGACTGCAGGCCCTGATAGAAAAAAGTTCATAAAGTACCAGGAATTAGGAAGGCCAAAGGGGGAGAGAGAGAATGAATAGTACAAGACCAGGGCACTGTTGGTTCATTCCACGTGCTGCTTTCTGACAAATGCTAATGTGAATTTTCAGCACCATCATAATATGCTCTAATTCTTTTCTCACCTCCATTTTGATGGGCCATGATGCAGGAAAAATCTTGACCATTGCCAGCAAGGCTGCTAGTCCCCTAAAGAGACTAAGACCAGAATGTGGAAACACCTCCCCACTCCTGTCATGCTGGATGAGAACTCTAATGCATTGAACAAGGGATGGCTAAGGGACAAGCTGTGGCAGTCAGGCATTGGCCTGTCTGTCAGCTGGTAGCAAAAATGTAATATTTGCCAAAAGATTCTGAAGTTAATTTATACAAAATTCTGATTTGCCACTGGCAAGAACAGAATTTTACAGGTGTATGATGTTAGCTGTAAAATTACAGATGTACAAGAAAAATCAGTTCTCTCAAGATTTCTTATTCTCATATTTTTTTTAAAGCCTAAAGTCCGGACTGGAATAAGCAAACCTTACAATGTCAAGCAGATCAAAACCACCACAGCTGAGGAAGCAGAAGAAGCTATTAGATGTCTTATGGAAGCCAAAGGAGGTGAGCACAGCTTTCTTACTGACTTCTAAAAATCTTTATTTAAAGAAAAGCGTAGGTGTATTCATCCATCTCATCATAGCCCAGATGCACATATTGCTATTCAGAATTCCACGTGAACACATTATTGCAAAATTGTACATGGTATTCTCTGTCAGTTCTGGTAATATTAACCTTTTTTGAAGGTTAAAGTTTTATATTTTGTTGTAGAACCTGCTACTAGGAGCACCTTAGATTATTTATGTCCAGATTTAGTCAGAAAAATTAAAATATAAAGATGGGATCTTACTAAACTGATGGTGCCTGTGTTAGCTCAGAGTTGCATAAAAGATATTTGCTGCTCTATTTAGTGAATGCTTACTGTTCCAAGCTGAACTACAGAGCAAATACAGCTGCAGGAGAAATAACCTGTATTCTGTTCACATTTGGACAGCAAGTATAGTTGTAACCTAGATAGAAGCTTCCACCACTTCAGCTTGAATAGCTAAGCTAACAGGCTTCTCTGTGTTTAGGCTCTCTATCCAGTCCCTGGAGAAGAGAGCCTTTTGCAAAGGCAAGTTAGAGCAGGAAACTAGCTTAGGTACTGTGAATGTACCCTCCAGGGTTGCACACAGTCTTTCTGCTGATGCTGCATGAATGAGAATGGCAACCTGAGTTTGCAAGACTCTCAGTTTAGGAGAAAAACATCCCTTTTTCATTTATAAATAGAACAAATGTAGTCTGGACTAATTCCATTTATTTAGAAATATCATAAAAGCATAAATCCTTCTGTTTGTTTCTCAGTGCTGTTCCTTTCATTTTGAAATCAGATTTTACTTCCCGTTACTTTTGAAATTCACAGTAAGCATTTCTCTGGGTATGGGTGAGAAAACTAGTCTGGTCAGCATCACTTTCAGTCCCTTATGTTGTACCACCAGTTGGCATTCACAGTTCTTCCCAAAGTACTCTACAAGACATGCTTAGTATCATTATCTTGACTTTTCAGACTGGGGCAAAAGGAGACTCAGGACTTGAGGCCAGTACTCCTGAAGCCCCCGCCAGTGTTTTTTCCACTTGGCCAACTGGTGCCACAGTACTGCTAGTTTGGCATAAAATTATTTCAGACAGGAGTTTTTCCCTAACAGCTTATTATTACAAACATGACAGAATTGCAAAGGTGCTTATTTCTAAAACCTGCCTTCTTGGCCTGAGTCAGCCCTTTAGGCCTGAACATTTTGGGAAAGATGATTGTGAAAGAAAATATCTTGAAGCTACATTCTGATGAGGCTGAGATGCCATATTTGGTTTTGCTTTACAGGACTACAGGAAGATGCAGTAAAGCCTGTTCCAAGCAGAAACCAGACTTTTACAAAACCTGAGCCTCTTCCCAGCATCCCAAAGTCAGCATCATTTCAAGGGTTGCAGGCAGGACCAGTGCCTGTGCCTCACCGTCCACCACCCAAAGTTCCAACTCCGAAGAAGCCAGTACCCCTGCAAAGGACCGGAGTCAAGGTGGAAAATGTAAGATAGTTGCAGCCAAATGCATCCAGCCTCCATTATACAGTGTGAACCATGGCAGGAGGGGTGGGCTGTTAAACAGTTTGTATGAAATCCTGTCACATCAGCAGGCACTGAAATGATTTTGCATAATATGTAAGAAAGATCAGAAAGAGAGCCATATTCAACTTTTCTGTTTATCAGTCCATTCTCTTAGATTTTGTTACCTTTTTTCCAGTTTGTCTAAACCTTCTCAGGATTTAAGACTCACCTCTTCTTCATCGCAGTGTTTACTTTTGACCATGAGTGATTTACTCTGTAACGACTTGAGGCAGCTTCTTCATCAGTTCTGCATCCTGTGTCCTTGCTTTTCTTGCACACCTTGTAATGGGATTCAGCCTTTCAATTTGAATTCTGGAGTCTACTCAAGAGTTCAGGTTCTTAAGAATACAAACCTGTAGGTGTTCAGGTTTTAATCTCTGTCAGGTCTCTACAATGAAGATAACAGTTCACCTCTGGAGGTGCTGAAATGATTATTTAATGTTGAAAGCAATTTAAGTACCAGAGAAAGACAAATATAACCTTTTAAATTCTTCCTTTAACAGAACCTCTGCTAAGAAAACTCTATTCTGAGTTGTCAGGGCTCCTGCCTTACCTTCTTTTATTAAAGGCATTCACCCCTTCTCTATAATGGACTTTGTGCCATCTTTACTTAGCGAATTCACAAAACAAAAAACCAACAAACCAACCAACCCAAAATAAACAAAAACCAACCAACAAACCAAAACCACACACACAAACAAAAACACACGCACACACAAAACAACACAAAAAACCTCCCACCAGACAGCACGTGCCAAGGAGTGGTCAGTTTGTTTGTTTTGTCGCCATTCCCAGGTCACTCCTGAAAGGTGCTGAGTGGGATTGCTGTTTTGATGTTAGTTATATGAGAGCTTCTGCAGGAATAGATCCATTTCAGTTTGACTCTGCTTTGGAATTCCACTCCTTCCTCCACCTGAGGGAGGTCAGATGGGAGTTGTGTACTTGAAAACCTCTACCCAATCCACCTCGCTAAAAGAGCGCACAGTCAAGTGTAGGCAACTTAACAACAGCATATAGACAGAAGTGGCAGGGGATATGTCCATCATGAAATACAGACTAAATATTTTGCCTGCATTAGAATTATATTACCTTTTAATACAATGCAAGAGTAATAAAGAATTTAAATGCTTGCATTCAATCACACCAAGTGTGAGAAATCTGAAGGAGCCCCTGCCCTCTTAGACTGAGCTGGGCTCATTATTTATATATTTTTAAATGGTAGATATATGCTAGACTGTACTTTGAGAGTTTACTTTAATCTTCAGTTTCCAGCGTCAGTGAGACAGGACAGAGACATTAATGCATTCATTGGATTAGCATAAGCTAATTGTCCTTCAGTCTCATCTGTCAGGATGTACCCAAAAGCCCGTGCTCATTAATTTAGGCCTCCCTATGCATTCTTGCTTACATAATATTAGTCAGTGGAGACATGTCACAAATAAATAACTCTTCACAGAACTGTGTTAATTTGGCCCAGACCAAAATCCTAAATTGAAAGGGCAATGGTCAGAAAGAGATCTATTTCTCCTACAGGGAAACAACAGGCTGTCCTCAAATAGCTCTCTGTATATGAACACGGGTGCAAGGCAGGATGCATGAGCACAGAGCACAGCACGTACAGTGTAGAACTGTGCTGTCAAGCCTCCTCTTTGTACTGCTTTTTTTAATTCCAGGACAGTCAGTTTATCTTAGTAACGCTGTCAATAAGACTTGCACCAGTAGTGACTCAAACTTTAAGGTACCTGTTTTTTCTCACATTTCTTCTTCCTTTTCCCCCTCAGGCCATGTCTACAGAAGAACAGTTTGACCAACAGACAGTACAGTCTCCTTTTGGCTTGCTAGAGCCCCATCTAGAAGACGGAGCTATTCTTTGTCCAACCAAGATCACTCCAGTCCCTAAACCCAGAACCCCACAAGCTGGGAAGCCTCAGGAGAGCTGGGGAAGCAGTGAAGGGCAGCCCCCCTCAGCAAGCATGGCTGAGGCCATTGTACTGCCTCCCCAGAGTGTTCCCTTTGCCCCAAAGGTGCCACCACGAAGGAAGAAGTCTGCTCCTGCAGCTTTTCATCTGCAAGTTCTCCAGAGCAGTGACAGCCCACTTTTTAGTGGGTCAATGTTCAACTCCAACAACAACAACCCTGGGTCCTGCCCCCAGACTGATGTCCTTGCTCGCTCAGCTCCTACGGCCTCTACCAGCCCAGAAAACAGCACAGCTGAACTGTTGACACCAACTGCTGCAGAACTGGTGGCTAATCTCCAGGGCCTTCCTATACCAGCAAGCCAGCATCCACAACGCTTGGATGCCAGCTCCCTTCCAGAGAACACCAGTCTTTTGGACCTGGACACGCCTTCTTCCTGCCCTCTTTCCATACAAGCAATATCAGCTACTTCTCCAGCACACACTTCAGAGAATTTAAAACACCCCAACCTGAAAGATTTCAGTCACTGGGTTACATTTAGTGATGACGAAGACAGCAGTGCATTGTCAGAAGGGTTCAACAAACTGCTTGTCTTAGAACAGAACAAAAATACCCTGAGGAAGACAAATACTGATTTAGAGCTGTAAAATTTTGCCTCCTTAATGTTCCTACAGAAATCATAATTATGATGCAAAGTAAAAAAATGAATCTTTTTTATTTAATTAAATAGATTATCTATCCATGCTACATTTCATTTTCATGTTTAAAGATAAAGATACTGCCCCTGGAGGGAAGTATACAGAGTACATACAGCCTAACATTATCCACAGCTTGTTTGAAAAATTCTTTATTCTAAGTTATTTCTTTTTATTAATCCATGTTGTTTTATTTCATTTCGGGTACGAATCATATGTAAGAACACGTAATGATGTATGGGAAAAAAGACATTAAGAAAAACATTTTCCTGTGGAATTTATATTTTAATAATTTGTTTGAAATAAAGCATCCTTACCTCAAATAGTTAGACTGCCACAGTTATTCTGGAATGAACATCCAAAAGGGAATACACAGAAGTATAAAGACAGCAGTAACACTGGTATTGCTCTGCTACTTAAGCTTCCGCTGGTGGAAGCAAGGCTTAGACGTATCTTCTTGTAGATCTTTACCAGTGGCTGTGTTGGTAGCACTTACCTTGTTCGACACATTCCTCTTTGGAAGTAAAATGAGCGGTGTGTGCTACTTCCTGGATATAAAGCAGATCCAGGACATAATTGCTGTGCTGTTCATGACACTGTAGTAACATGCCTCGGGTACGCCAGAAGGCTTGGGCTGCCTCTCAAAACACTGCTCTGACTTGCAGTGAGCTCAAAATCAGCCCTAGTTGGTCTTCTACCACAGTTCCAAAACTCACTTGGTTTTTGTTCACACGCCCATGTCCAACAACATCGTTTGCAGGGAAATAGCACTTGGGCAATGACAGTCCCTTTTGGAAGAAATGGTACAGTCTGCTTGAATACTATCTATGCAAATCCTGAAGAAATATGGTGAACAGTTGAGACCAGCCAGTTATACAGTCACTGACTTATTGATGTCTTATGCTAAAGGCAGTTTAGTAATTCAGTAGTTGTGTCCCTGTTCCCATTCTGTGTCTTCATAAGCAAATGCCATGTCAGTATTTTATTTCCACAGTGCAAATGAGAAAAGACCTGGTCTTGGAACCTAAATGTGTCCCACTCTATCTGCACAGGCTTTTGCCTTCCCTTTGGGGTAAAACTGCACAAGATAAATGCCATTTGCGCAAAGCAGGCAGCTAAAAACGATAAACAGATTGCAACTTGTCATGGTAACTTGTTAAAAGAAGCATCAGGATCTTTTATTATTAAAGGAAGGAGAACATTTTTAAGCAGTTGGTGAAGCTGAAAAAAACCCTCCTTTGGAAATTTTTTTTTCCAGAAAGGATGTGTTTAGAAAGGGTGCGTTTGTGGGTTTTTTTTTTCATAGGGAAATTAATTGGCTTGTTCCCAGCTTCCTGGACACTGGGAATTCAGGCATTTTCTTCCTTGTAATGCCTACCTGTTTCACTGCCACTGCCAAATTTTGAACACAAGGCATCCTACAAGAGAGAATGCTGCCTTTGTCTGAGTACCTGTCTTCCTCCTCTGCTCCCTTCGTTTGCCAGACACTGAAACAAAAAACCCCAAACCTTCAAAGGCCAAGACCATAAAACCCAGTGCTAAGCTTCTTACATGAGTGTCAGTTTAACATGGCAGCAGGCTGGTGAATAATGCTAAAGTAAGATAATCGTTTCCCTACAAGATGACACAGAGTCTTTGCCTCTTCATCCTCCTTTAAAAAAAAAAAATACAGTGAATATTTATGGGCACATCTCAGTATAAAACATTATGAGCAGTAAAAAAGAAAGAGTATGTTATATGACCATATCCAACATTTTCTGCAAAGATAATTAACAGCTCTAGGACAGCTAATTTACATGTTAATGAAAGTGTTAGCAGGAAAGCCAATTAAACAGGATTTATACAAGTCAAATAAAATCTGCTTTATTACTCTCCTTGAATATGAGACGGATGTGGCCTTTAGCATTATATCTTATGTCTGTGTATGTGGCAAGCTGCCCATTAAAGTATGAATCCCAGCAGCTAGCTGGTTTATGCTGTCAGTGACAGCATATACTGTTCAATCGCAGCAAATCAAGGGAAAGGGACAGACAGTCCAGTTGAAAAGGTTACAGTGCAGAATGAGGAATCTCCTGTCTCAATAAATTATCTTCCACACTGGTGCCCAACACCCCAGCCAAGTGTTTTCTCAGAGGCAGGCACTTGTGACCTGGGTTCTAATTTCAATGATCAGGGGAAGCAAAGCAGGGCCAGACTTGCTCTGCATTTGGGAAACCTCCACAGAACACCAGACTGCAGGAAGCAGTCCTTCTCATTCGGAATTAAGTCAGGCCCCACCACCATGAGGAAACAGTCCAAGTAACTTGAACCATGGTTACGTGACATCCACAGCTCTGTCCTCAGATCTGCTACTCCTCATTCAGACATTACCAATGGAAACCCCTGTTGTCGGTGACAGCTGTCAGTCTTCAGGGCCATATAATGGGTAGTAGGGAATGGCTATTCCATGACATTTTTCATGTCATGAACCCAGCAGTTGGGAATCTAAAAACTTGACAGTGAAGTCAGTTATGAATAATTTACCAGGTGCAAGTATATGAGTGTCTGCGTGCTTATTTAATGAGAGATTTTGGGAAGATTAGACTAACACCACATGAGCTTGCCCAGGTCCCTGTAGTACTGCAACTTCAAGCTGCAGCAGGCATCCTGCTTGCTCTGCTGCATGTACATTTGGGGTGGGGAAGTGGTTCTCCTTGGTACAGCAACTGCTGGATTTAGCTTTTTCAGGTGAGTGATCACTGAAACAAACAAAAAGGAAAATAACCAAAATCGAAATACTAGTTGGAATTTTCACTATGACCAAACAAGATTTTTGCTTTTCTCCTTTTTGTCCGGAATTGCCATTTTCACCGGATGGAATATATCTCATTTCTTGCCAGCTGCTCCACCTGGCACCACAAAGCACAAATCACAGTGAAAGCCAGTTCACACTACTGTAATCACAGCCATTAAAAACTCAATGACTGTTGCTACTAGAAATACCAGTAGAGTCATACAAGAGTACTGGACAATAAGTGCAAGAGGACTGACCCACCCTTATTAGCCCTCCCTTCCTGTCTTCCTGTTTTACTCGGGGATGCCACAATGCAGATGAAACACCATCTTCTCAGACAACTCACACACCCCCACTAACCACACCTGCAGCTGGGGCCCAGGCTAGATGGGATTAAGGACATAGTCTGAGATTTAAAAGTTGACATAAAGGCACTGCTCTCAATTAATGTGACACCAGGAAGCAAAGAAACAAAGTTCCTAATGGGAAGCAGACATGAATGCTACGCAACAGACCTGCTGGCTCTTGAACCAGTGTCTGTAAATGCTTCAGGAGGCACTGCTGCAAACTACAAAAGCAAAACTGAAAAACTGTTCAGTTTGGCAAAACATCACCGACCAGCTGCCCCCCAGTACTGTGCCTCTCACCGAAGATGAACATTACATTGTTCCAGCATGACACAATCACTAAATCGTAATGCAGAACTTTAACAAAAGTGAACATGATCCAGAGCATTCATGTGGCAGATCATTAATCTTTAATACATTTTGTGATGTATCTAAGACATTTTTTAAATCACATTTTATTACTATATTCCAAAAAAACCCCAACGAAAAACCCCAACCCGACAACCCCCCTGCCAAATATTAGTTTTAAAAGTTACACATATATAAATAGTTACAAAAAGCAAAACACTGATTTAGGAATTCCAGTTCCAGTAACAAAACATAGATGCATTTACTAAGATTAACGTTTAATGTCATTGATCTGAATCCCTGTAAGCCCAAGAAGTCTATTATAATCAATAGATCTGTCACACTAAACAAGCATTCAGTTATTAGAAGTCTTGCCTATTCACAATGAATTCCACATACTCTCTTCTTTGTGAATACAAAGTGTACTAACATATTTACACTCTGAAGTCAAACCACAGTGTAAAAAGGATAAAGCTGTTTAGAAATTATGGTAGGTCTGTTACATTTTCTATATGAAACACTGCAATGCAGCATTCTTACCTACATCTCAGTTGTGGGGGGGGAAATGCTCTTTCTGCCAGTGTAGTGCTGTACATTCTCTGTACTGCTCTTGTGAATTTTACTACCAGACTCCCTCACGTCAAGGCTCAACTTCCAGAAGTGTACTTTAAGATGTAGTGTCTTCCTGGGTTGGAGTGCTCTGAAGTGGGAACAGCCAAGGTGGCCCCAGGAGTGGCAGGACTGCAGTGCCCACTGGCACCAGAACCAAGCCCACGCAGACCTGTGAGGTGCATCCCACCTCTCTGGTAGCTTTCATAGCCATAATTTTAAGGCCAGTAACATTAGATCCATCTCACATAAGTGACGTTAGGAGACACCCCAGGCCTGTCATCAATACAGGCCTTACTTAACAAGCGGTCAGCAAAGGTAGTACAGCCTTATCACAGCCTATGTTTGTTTTCAGCGAGGGTTGGGGGTGTAATGAAAGGAAGGACAGAGACCACAATTAGAGGAGGCTGCTTTTAACTACAGTGCAAACTATTTAAGACTTCAAAAAGTGACTGTGCACTGCCATTTTTTTGTCTAAAAATACTGATTTCTCTTCAGTACTGTTAAGGTACCCTAAACATAAACAAACTCAAGTAAGACAACACTGCTGGTTTTCTCTGTATCTACATCAATAAATATACTGGGGCCCCAAGAAACCAAAGTATCTGTGGTGATGTGCATTTCCAGGGCGGCCTTACGATCACCCCAATTTTTTTATGCTTTACTTTTCTCTACTAAAGCATTAGCTTTTTTGTCAGGGCCTACATTTTTCTTAAGCCACCTGAGCATTGAAAATGCTCTTCTTTAAATCACCTAAAGAAAAGGTTCTATATGAGAAACAGGAGCCAGGAACATATACCATCTTCTCAGAACATCCCAGGAGTAAAGCAGAAGAGCTAAGCCTCTGTTCTGCATCTTGCTTGTGAACAAGCACAGAACTGCCCTGTGTCTGACCAGAGGCATGCCGTCCTAAAGAAAGCAATCTCTCGCGTTGCTAAGATTAAGAGAGAGACGTACAAGAAGGTGAATATTTCTTTTTTTTGTTTTCATTAATACAAACAAGGTAAAATCCATGACAGTTGTCTAAGCAAGACAACCTACCAACCTATCTCATGCAGAAAACAGACACCATATTTGCTGACAAATCTGGGTACTCTATTAAATGAAAAGGCAAATGACAAAACCTCCTGTAATTGGGCCACTAGACCAAAATGCTGCCTTCATATATTTGGATATTGTTTCTCCAGGCTCCAGTCAGAGTACTTAGCACGGACAGTAAACCAACAATTCGCAGCAGCTTATTTGCCTTTTTGTCACAATAAATAATCACCTCAGTTAATTGTTTCTGATCCTCTCTGCAAGACTTTGTCCCAGATGTATATTTACCTGCCTCCAAAGCAAACTCGTGTTTTTTTGCTAAAAGAAGATATCCTGGGCACACACTTTATTTTTGCCAAATCTGTATTTGTTTTGAATGTATTTTAGAAATAAATTGCAGAGGTGTCTAAGTTGGAGACGTACTGAAAATTATTTAGCCTCAGATACTATTGACATAGCACCCGTGTAGTTCTGCAGATCCCCTAACAAATAAGAACTCTCTGTGTGACGCCAAACGGAGGGCACAAATAGCCAAGGATAGCAAATACTCAATCTCCAAGTTCTTGGGCTAAAACATCTTGAATGAACTTCAGTGTACGTTGGTACAGGAAAGCATCCTTCTTCTTTGGCTTACAAATATTTAGATGATTAACATCCACTGGAATAAGGTCTCCAATTCCTAAGTCTGAGAGAGAGAAAAAAAAAAAAGGAAGAAAAAACTACTAAGGTTCATAAGACGACCTAGACTGAAAAGCACATCTTGTGTTAGCAATTTCTCTCTCAAAAGCGACTTCTCGTCTTCAGTGTAACCGTCTGGTCCTCATTATTTTTTAATGTGGTAGAAACATAACACACTGCTATGGTCAGACAGAGCTATACATTGCCACAAAACCCACACTGGCAAACCATTAGGCCAGAGTTCTACTATTTTTGTTTGATATACACAAACGTACATTTTTTCATATAGGCACCTTTGATGAAACAAAACTTCATTTACCAGCACCTGATCGACAGCACAGTTGTGACTGAGGTTTAAGCATTGACATGATCAGGGATAGGGTTTAATCCATGGTATCTTGAATCTGATCACCACTAACTGCCCATATTCCTGACAAAAATGTTTTGATGTGGAGGCTAAAAATTGAATGAACCTGAAATATGCCACAAATCACCACACACATTTCTGGGCAAATGAAATATTAACACTATGGCATTTATTCTTTCCTGACACCTATCACTACTAACTTTCCAGTTAAGATGCCATGACTGCCACATTCCACTTTATTATCTATTCACTCAGCATCCTGCAAAATCCTCCATTTTGCTTTGAACTCGGTATCTTTAACCATGTAAAATTACACCAGAGCAGAATGAGGCTTCGCTTTCCTGTGCCCAATCACACATGCAAGAAACACAGAGCGTGCTGCTTGTCAGCCTGTGTTTTGAACAGAACGAGTGCCGTGCCGCCGAACTGTCATGCACCCTCTAAGTGCTAGCAAGAGCACTCACATGCTGCATTGTGTGTCATCTCTAGAAGACGAGAGACGCTACAAAATTATAAGTGCACACACAGTATTTATTTGGCGTCTGTCATTCAGCCCTCTTTTTAATTTTATGTTGCTAAATCAAAAGAAAACCCCAACCAAAGTCCTGTTCTTCAGTACTTGCCCATCAAATTGCATCAGCAACATTTTTGCAAATGATTGCTGCTCAAGAAGACATATTGTAAAAATACTGCTAAATACTGACTCACTAAAACAGGGATGTATAGTTCACCTTCTTCAGAGCAACTGACCTTGGACTTAAGCTAGTGGATTTAGCTGGTGGAAAGCCTGATATGAAACCCAACAAAGCAACGGTTTCTGTTCAGGGCCTTACACATACATTGAGCAGTGCAAAAGAAGGTTTTGCTTCATGAAAACCCTAAAATGTAAGACTTAAACCAATTCTCTAATTTGAGCACCCATAAAAAAAGCAAGGGAAAAAAACTGTCTGGTTTTCCTTCCTCCAACAAAAGGTAAAAAGATGGAGGAAACTTTTCAGGAGGAAAGCTCTACTGTTTGAGTATCTGAGATGTGGAAGGTAAAGGATTCCTAACACTGAAAACCAGTTTTGTGAATTTGTTCCTCCATTAGCAGTTTACTAATTTTCTTTCTTATCTTCTTAAAGGAGGAAATAGCTAGAATTTGTGGAAGCATCTGAAACACTATTCAGCCTACCTGTACAAACATAAACCACAATTAGTCATAATTCCAAAGGAAAGGACTCCAACAGTGTAACATAAGACCAGGTTTTAACCTGCTTTTTTCAACAGATGTTACTTGCATTTAGAAAAACCAAAACGAACAACTGCTACTCTAAGATCTAAACGTAACTGCTTCTGATCTCATCAGGGAAACTGCAGTTAAAACTCAGCCGTAAGTTTAAACAAAAAATCCCAGAACATAACAGATGCATTTTTCTAGGTCTTTCTACCACAAGATTTATAACCCTTTCTCATTATCGATGCTTACACGAATATATAAAAAATTAAATAAATTAAATGGCTATTTGACTTACCTGCTGATTCCAAAGGTACGACGTGCAGTTTTAACATGCTGCCTATGTGCGTGGGTAAGGTTTCTGCAAAACTCAGCACTGAAAATTTCTTGTCTTTGGCAAAAGACAAGAAGTCATCATTCAGCTCTTTAAGTGCAGGAGAATCTAAGAAAGAGCAATATAATTTTTGCAGTGTTATCTGGAACATAAGATTATAGCATTTGTCTGGCAAGACTGCATTGCTAAAGAGTTGGTTTTGAAAAATTAGTATGACAGTAAAAAGAGTAGCATTTAGTTTGTAATCCCTTTTTTCCAGTTACCATATGCAACAATTGCTTAATTCTGCATAGTATAGAAATAGTTTGGAAGATAAAGAGTCCAAGGTCTGGCACGTGCTAAGTTATTACTTTGCTGAATGGTCCAAACTACTCTTTAAACTTGTTCTGACTCCTCCTTTTACCTTCACCTCTGCAACCAAATGAAACAGCTACTCAGAATCACTTGCAATAATTCAACACACATCCCAAAACATAAAAAGGGAAAAGGAAAAAAAAAAAATGGAAAAAACAAAGTTTCATGAACACATTAGCAGAGTTCCCTGTTGTTAGATGGTAGCAAAGTGAACGTACCCTTGCTGAGCTCTTTAACCTCCACAGACGGAAAGAGAAGATATCTGGCATTTATAGAATATTCAGCCAGCTGGGAACCATGGTGAGGTACGCTATAAAATATGATTCCTCTGGTGTTGTTTACAATTTTATCCATTTCTGGATTCTTGGAAGCATCCACCAGCATCTTTTTGACTAGAAGACCTGGCAACAGAAACTGAATTAATGCAGGGATTTAAACTCCTGTGAAAATAATGATCATGCTATATTATCCATGAAACAACTAACCATATTCTTGCCTCATTGATTAGTCCTTAGATTGTCAAATATGTAAGATTAAGCTGAATAAAAACCAAATGAAACCTGAGAAGGCATTAATATAAAATGTCAATGAATTATGCAAATCCAATTTCGGTTTGTTTTAAGTGTTGCTAATGACATTTACTCTATGCCTCATCATGGAGAAAATTTTGCCTCTGGATTTCCATTTACATCAACCTCAACTCACTGAGTTTTTAAATCAACATGTAAAAACAAACAGCAATAAAAATCCTTTCAAAATGTATATGCTAATGAGTATAATGCATTAAGAAAACAGAAATCTGTTTTTCATTTTTAGGTCTTTGCAAAATTTTTAAATAAACTGTTCTGAATAACTGTATTTTGATCTGAATTCGTTTAACAGCTTATTCAGAAATCTAAAGGCAAAGGAATACTTTACAACAAACAGGCAACATGCTTACCACCCATGCTATGGGATACCCACACCAGAGGTCTGTCTCCAATCCCAGCAGCTTTGAGCTTGTCAAGCAGCTCACTGCTCCTGTAAGCAATAGACTTCCTGCAAAGAAAAAATAAACACAGGCATAATGAAGCATGGTAGGCTAAAAGGCAATGTTAAAACACAATGAATTTTCAGCACTGTGTGTTTATGAAAGTGAATTAGCTGCAGAAACATTAACTATTTAATTATTGTTGATACAGTGAAAAATGCCAAAAACTTTTGTACGGTTGGCTTCACAAGGACAACAGGAATCCAGCTAAACTCAGTTTCTTGCTCTTGCAAGGAAGTTTTGTTTTAATTTCATTTACCAATCATTTTCCTTAGCTTGACAAATTGTTTTATGAAGTTTTAAATTATTTCATTTACACACTGTAACAAAACAATGTTTTCATTTTATGAAAGGAATATTGACACATAATGAACTTTATCCCTTGCAATATGAACATAATTAATGTCTGACAAAAAATGTATTTTGCTAAACAATGCTCAAAATGTGGAGCAATGTACAGAAACTTAATAACTAAGTGCATGATCAACCAATACATTAAAAAAAAAATCACAGCTAATGTCTGTTACACTTTCCAGACAAAAATCTCCAAATGCTTTGTACTGGAATGGTATGAATGCACAATAATCTCCACTTTATAAATGAAAAGGCTGAAATCTAGAAAGGATAAGCTACACATTAGAGGTTGAAAATGAAACTGTGGTACAACCAAAACAAAACCAACCCCAATTCCCAATCCAAGCTTGAAAGTGTGACATCATTATGCTTTGCAGCGTAACAAGAATGAAACACAGAAAGCCCTTGGATAATGAAAGCATCGGGATATTGGAGCAACCACTGCGCAAAATAATTCATCTCCATTGGTCTCAGCATTCTCACTAGAAATTGCTTTATAACACATATGAAAAGGATACTCAAATGTGTCTTTTCAGCTGAACAACAGGCTTTAGGCTAGCAGAGAGACATAAAAATTCACTTTTGAAATAGTGAATGAGATCGTACACTTAAGAGCAAACCAAGTTTGTGATTCTATTGCCACATCTTTGTTCCTGCTGGTTAAAAATATCTTCAGTATCTTTCATTTATTATTAAACGTATAAAATTATAAAATAATCAAATAATGTGCTTGGGTGACCATACATAGCAGGTAATGTAATTTTCCATTTTGTAATGAAAAAGACATTATTCTTAGCAAAAGAAATATATGTTTATTTCTTTAAACATACTTCAGACAGACACAGGAAAAGAGTTTTCTTAGAATCATTTAGGTTGAAAAAGACCCTTGAGATCATAGAGTCCAATGATTAACTCAGCACTGCCAAGTCTAGCACAAAACCCATATCTGCACATCTTTATTTCACCTCCAGAGATGGGGAGACAACCACTTCCCTAGGCAGCCTCTTCTAGGGTTTGACAACCCTTTCAGTGAAGAATTTTTTCCTATTAGCCAATCTAAACCTCTCCTGGTGCAGCTTAGAGCCATTTCCGGCAGAGGGACCTGTAACCACCTACATGCTTCGTACTGTCAATTTTCTGCCTCATTTCAAATAGGCTAATTAACAGTCATGTCTTTCTTATTTTTTCCCTGCTTACATGTCTTCTTTAATGCAATAATTGCATTGAGATTTTGTATAGCCAGAAGGAGGAGGGAATGAACAAGTACCAAGTTCCCAGTCTACTACACAGGTGCTGAATTTTTTTCTTCCCTGCATGAAACATAATCTGCTTTCAGATTCCTAACCTGTGAGCAGTCATGCACTCCCCTCCACTGAAGTACACAAGTTGAATCTACATGCTAAAGTATCTGCATAAGGATCTGATTTGGGCCCCTCACTACAATAAAGTCTTTGAGGCACTGGAACATGTCTAGAGAAGGGCAACAGAGCCAGTGAAGGGTCTGGAGAACAAGTCCTGTGAGGAGCAGCTGAAGGAGCTGGGGTTGCTTAACCTGGAGAAAAGAAGGCTCAGGGGTGACCTCATTGCTATGACTACCTGAGAGTGTAGCCATTTGGGAGCTGGTCTCTTGGCCCAAGTAAGAAATGACAGGACAAGAGGAAACAACATCAAGTTGCACCAGAGGAGGTTTAGATTGGATATTAGGAAAAATTTCTTCACCAAAAGGGTTGTCCAGCACTGAAACAGGCTGCCCAGGAAGCAGTTGAGTCCCCATCCCTGGAGGTACTAAAAAGATGCGTAGATGTAACTTAGGGACATGTTTTAGTGATGCACTTGGCAATGCTGGGTTAATGATTGGTCTCAATGATCTGAAGCATCTTTTCCAACCTAAACAATTCTATGAAAATATATGCTTCATTTTATCAGGAGTACAAAGCCATAGTACAGTGATTTTTTTGCTGTGCTTATGAAGCATTATTGGGTCACTTCAAGAAATATTCCCCTTAAGATTTATATTAACTAATAGCATAATTTAGTGTCTCCCATAAACATGAGTAGAATGGACCATAAGAGTTCGTGAAGTTGCCAGAAGTAGCTATTCATGAGGCTAAAAAAACTCAAGCATACCATGACTACACTTAATTTTTTCCAAATTTGATTTTCCAATGCAACACAAGGTAAATTCACTCTTTCACAGTAGGTCATCCCAAGGATCAGCTTTACAGGTCTCCCTCCTGCCCCTGCTTCAAACTGCAGATGCTCTATTTGTTACCTGTGAGCCTCAACAGGACATTTTGCTTTCCAGTCACTCAAATGGGTGTCATATTCCACAGACAGGATTCTAAGGGAAGGACAGTCTGAAGCCAGCCATGTCTAAATTAAAAGAAAAGCAAAACCAAAGCACTTATAATTGGGATACTTAAACTCTTGCAAGCAACTTATTGGCGATGAAGCAAAGGTGTTACTACATGAACAATATCAAGCAAGACTTTTGCTCATCAATTAATTCCCAAATATATTTTACACCTGGATTATTATTCTCTTATTACATGCTGGCAAACTCTAGGCTGTTCCCCAGCCACAAAGTAGGCAAAAAATGAAGACTGATCTCTAACTCGTGCGTTCCTGGCTCCCTCTCCGGGGCAAAACAAGACTAAGATTACCAATAAGACTGATCAGTTCAAGTTTTACAGAGATACTTCAGTGGCTATACCGGTGTGAGTCACTTGAAGCAGTAACTACTTACTCACCAACAATACTTAAATAGCAATCTGCACATACTCAGACACCTATGTAAGAAAGGGTACTTAATTTAAAATGTAATTTTATATATCTTCTCCTCAGCAATAACATTACATCAAAAAAAAAAAAGAGCATAAGGAAAGCAGCCATAGCCTTCTATTTCACTAGCATGTGAATGATGCTGAGAGCATTAAACTTAGCAGAGTTTTTTCCTTGCAAGAACAACAAACAACTCACTAACAAAAATCTATCAGGAACTTGGAAAGTGCTCCTTGTATAACATATTACAACTAATTCAGTTCAAAAAAGACATCTGCCAGACAGTGTCCTTCTAGATGCTCTGGACAGCTCTCATTAACGAGAAAACAGCAGCCATATGTAAAAATTTTACTGTCTTTTTACCTTTGGCCAGCACTGACTATAGTCCTCTTCCCCTTCTGAGACCTTTTTATCCAAATGCCTGTCAATGTCTTGCTGTCGCCAGGTTTTAAATGCTGCTCCCAAAAGACCATGAACAAAAAGGATGTCTGCTCTGATGGGCTGACTGATCAAGAAAAAGCAATTTTTAAAAGATACGTGGTACATATTCTTTTAGCAAATTAGAACTTTTAACCTAAGGGATGCCAAAACACTTTATTTCACACTATATGTGATTTCTTATCTCATGGACAATATTTTATGATATTTCAAAGAATACACTCAGATCAAGACAAGAACCGGGAATCCACCTAGAAGAGATATAAAAAGAGGTATGGAAAGTACCCACCTCACAAATCCTAATTTTCTATAATGAAAACCAGCTTTCCCTCCAGCTACTATTAATGCAGCTTTATCATCTAATTAGATCTTCACTGCAATCTGAGTAATACCAATGAACTCAGGGAATAGTTGCTACTAAGTGACATACCACACTGCAGACTGCTTCAGGCCGAGATCCACGATTGTTATTTAAAGAGGCTAAGTTGAAAACTTACTGCATCTTAGGCCAACATGTGCTGATGTCAGTAGAATAATTACAAGGCACGGTATCCAAGATATACAGTGCAAAGGTTAGAGGGTTGCAACACGTGCAAAGCAGTAATTAATCTCATGTTTTGTGTTCAGATTTTTCCAGTTATTTTACAGTAATACTCTTTTCATGGTTAAGGACTACTTCAACCACTTCTGTTGTTCTTCTACTTGAGAATGTAAATTCAGTCCTTTCAACCCACCAAAGAACAGGAGAAGTAGGTGATATCACTACAGCAGTACTCTGATTCTTCAATTCTTCCAAGGTTTTCTAACTGAACAGTGTAACAAGTAACTCAAAGTACAGCATTTACAATGTCTCCTTCTGCTTTACCTGCTGCGATACTGTGGATGTAAGACATAAACGCCATCTGGGTATTTTTCTTCCACCGTGTCCCTGTCTAGATTAGCCAAAGCTCTGGATGCATGAGAAGACTGAATTATATGGGGGGATTTCATTACTTCAGCAAGTACAGAAACCCAACCTACATTGAGAAAATAAAGTGGCAGGTTAACTAATAGAAACATCATCCAAACAAAAGAATTCAGAAACATCACCTTTTAAACTATATTTGTGAAAACAGATGTTAAAACTTAAGAAGGGTAACATCAAAATAAATTATTTCAATCCACACTTTACCTCAGGAAAGCCAAAGATAGGTAAGTGAAATCTCTAAAATTCAAGAATTCAGAGTGGCAAGGAGCCAATGTATTTTACTACTGTTCAGCTTATGATCTGAAGGAGAACCTCTTCTCAGAAGTGTATCAGCAGGTCAATACAGTTGTCAGAGAGAGAACATATCTCAGGTCTCTTTTTGCAGGTAAGATGCAAGGAAGATGGAGGAAATGAATCTTAAAGCACAAGAGGGGCATAAAAAACAACCTACAGGAGCAATGGTAGGTGAAAAAAATTGATGCTTGCTGTAAGAGTACGACCATTTCTAATTTTAAAATCCAGTGTAGGAAAAACTCATTATGCAATTAAAATATCCCTGCTATTCTAAAAATACTACGCCATTTATACCACAGAAACATAAGATAATTAGATTTGATACAGTCATCAATAAAATTTTAAGTCATAGTTACTATGACTTTTACTTTATAATACTCTACCTAAAGTGTAAAATTTTCTTAAGACATGGATGGGGATGTTCACAGACTACCGAAAAATTCAAAGGAGTATCTTTTATGTGCACACGCGAATATATATGTCTCTTTAAAATCCTGATAAATATTGTTGCTGCTAGCAAAAGTGGCCTATAAATCACAATTACATTACAGTTAGGTTCAAAAGGAAAATCTTGAAGAGAGATTATCAAATGGAGGCTGATTTAAAAAAAGAGCAATTTCTCTCATGAGCATTGTTTCAAAATCATGTACATTATGTTATTACTAGTATAGTCAGTAAGTTGCTAATTCAAGATAGTTCACTGTAGACTGAGGAAGAGAACGAACTGACGTTTGAGTTTTGATTTAAACAAACAAAAAAAATTTTTGAAGAAGTATGTATTTAAATTACATTTCTATGCAGAATATATGTTGACCATTGTGCATGTTCTCCTTCAGAAGAATACTATCTAAAGTCTACTTTGAGTTCTCCAAATACAATGGAAGACTGCCAAGTTAGTTCCAGTCTTTGGTTTTGCATTTCTCTTAAACGAGTCAAGACAAAGAGTCAAAAACAGTGTTCAGAATCCTTTTGTCCCCAGATACCCCATCACAGCTACTACACAATGCATCACTTTTCTTCCTCTTCCTGTGCCAGCAGTTTTTGCAAGGAAAAGAGCCTTAGAGGTTCTTTCTTCTTATGCATCATCCAGCAATAAAAGAGAAGCTTTATCAACTCTGGACCAGCAGTATCCAGCTGTTCATCTCTGGAGTTTGGTTCACTGTCTAAAATTCCTTTTGTACTGACAGCTCTGTCCCAGGGAGCTGCTGACTCCTCTGTTTCAATCTCTTCCTCTACATATATGCTTTTAACAATCATAAGAATTTAGAAATGGTGCTAGAACTCAGAACAAAGGCCTTTTAGTCCAGCTGGCTTTCTTCAGAAGTGAGAAGTGTGGAAGTTGCAGAACAATGAAAGAAAAGAGCAGTAAAAGGGCAATTATACAGTGCTGATTCTACTATGTATCCTCTGGTTTTCTGCAGTCAACTTAGTTTCCATGTGTAGAACTTTACGGATTTTTCTTTTAATGAATTTGTCCAATCACTTTTTGAAGCTTTGTAAATCCTCAACTATCACCATAGTTTATGGCAATTTTTAGTTTGGTTATGCAATATATTGAAAAATACATTGTATTTATTTGTTCTGTCTCTTTATAATTAATATGCAAGAACCTTTGGTCTTGCATCACGACCAAATGCAGACGACCATTCCCTCTTTTCTTCTCTATGCCAGTGAAGAGAATTTTACAAATGTTCATTGTATTCTCAGTTGTGCTTTTTTCCATACTAAACATCTCATTTTAGTTATTTGTTCTTTATATCACAGCCATTTCAAATTTTTCATCATCCTCACAGTCTTTTCCTGTGCCTTTGCTACTTCTCCCTTGTGTAGCAGAGAGATTAAAAATGCACACTGTGTTTAAAAGGCAGACACCAGCTCAGACTTATACAACAGCATATATATTCTATTTATTCATTTTCTAATAGAACATTGAGATTTATTTATTTGGTACAGAACTTCCATTGTGATATTTAGACGGTATTAAAAAAGGGGTATGAGAGAAAAGCTTAGCAGAAATTAGTAGTTTAACATGAAAAAAGGGAGGGAAGGACAGCATGTTTCACTTTGTCCCAAAAGGTGAGGATTGCAAGTTGGTCTGTTCCCGTACAAGACTAAAACACAGTAAATAACAAAAAAATAAATCTACAAGGTAGATGATCTGTAAGAGCAGGAAACTTAAAAAAGATTTTTGCCAGTAATGCGAACTGAACATCCACAAAGCCCAAATTTTCACTATCCATCAGACTTTGGACACCTCTCATTGACACACACTGGCTAGACAGGAAACAGGAGTTTTTAATCAAAACCATCTAAACAGTCTAAATTTTTTGTATTAAAAAACCCGAACAACACCTCCCCACTCCCGCAAATATAAAAACCACACCATTACCATGGTCCTCTATATTTTACATAAGCACCAAATCCTCTGAAATTTTTAGAATAGGAATCTGACATTCAGACTACTCTCACTCGCTTTCCTTTTACCTGCACGTACTATGGATGAATGAAGGTGTTCATCCATAGCCATATTTCCAATAATGCGAATTATGTTCCTCTGTATCTTTGCTGAATCTTTACGTAGCTGGTATATCCTCTGTAGTAGCTGAAGGCCTCCTTTAGCTTCAATTTTATCACAGTGAGAAGAAATCTAGCATCATACAGTAAATACAGTGATAATCAACAGATGCTCTGCAAAAGGTTCTTTAGATGCTATTAATTCACAGATTAGGGAGTTTCAAGGAGCCAATATAATGCACAGCACTTATTACATGGAAATTATTATTAATCTAGAATTTATTATACCATAGTTAAAGAGGAAGTAAATATTTTAATATGCTAAATGCATGATTCCTATGAGTTGATAACCTGGAAAACACTGAGTACCATCACTTTACTCTCCTCCACATCTGAGGCAGATGAGATTGCTCTCCACTTGGCATGAACTTGAGTTCAAGAGTCTGAAACAGGCCAATTTTCTGCATTTGATAGAGCATTATCTCAACCAGAGCCACTTGTCTTCCTGTCCACCATCTAAAATGCACTGAAAAGCAAAGGTATTTCTACTTCCAAATAGTACTGCCATCATTATTGATCCTAAGGGCAACAACAGATTTTAGTCTAAGCAGATGAATATGCACTAATTAGTTGTAGAGTCAACTACCAATATTGGCCAAACGCTTATGACTTGAACAGATTGTCTACAGTGCTTAAAAATGCGTGGTAGCTACAGAACTGCCGATATCCTCAAGTCTGTGGCTTTCAACAGACAGACATGCATTTGGAATGAGTACAGTCAACTTATTTAAACTGGAAATCTGCAACATAACACATTCCAGACTAAGTCAGAATTTTTATGTATATGGAAGATGTGAAAGAAATACCAGCAAACTGTACTTTATCCATCTCTATATCAATAACAATTTGGTGTTCTCAACACTGTTTCTCAGCGGTTTAGCTTCTGAGCTAAACTAAGTGCATACAGAAGAGTGCAGCAACAGGAAACAAGAAGAATCACTGTTACAAAAAGTCTTCCACACTCTTCATCTGTGTCTGCAAAGGACAGACTGGTCCTGGGAGGCCATTGCATTAGTTGCTTGCTGTGCAGTATTCTGCCCAAAGGCAGTGGCCCCTGAAGGAGGGAGCTTTTGAATAGATAAGGTTTGAATTCATGAGGCTACTTTGCTTTGTGAAAACCTGGCACTAGAGTTGGATTAAAAGCCGCAAGAAGAGACCTGCTTGTAACTTTCTGAACTGATGTACCCTGACTCACAAATCCGCCTACTTTGCACTGAGAATTTCACATCATCAGTATCTCGATTACTGAGAAGCTGCAGAGTGGAAACACTAAGTGTTTCCTCATGATATCCATCTCCAATGACTTTGGCTGTCAGTGGGAAGTAGCCCCACATGGGATGAAATCATTTAAGCCACTCAGCGCTCAGGCATTCTCTCCTGCTTTTCTGTCCCAGAGTTGCCCTTTTACTTCTTGAAAGATACACACAGGTATACTACAGTGGAACTTGTAAGGGCTAATTAGAAACAAGAACAGAACTTACATACACTCCCCCATGAGAAAAAAAAATTAGCTTGTTACACTGCCTTTGTTTCACACCAGTCTCAGTTGTCTGAACACCTCTACAGAAGAAGTGAGGGGTAGGAGACAAAGAAAGGGCAACTCCTTCACAATACGTGAGAGAGCATTAGAAAGGAATGTTTATAAATGTAATTTTTCAGTTATAGTTTAAAGGACAAATTACCTTAGAATGCTGTACTAAAGCCTGCAAGCAAAAGAGTTCCACTGTTTCTGAAGGGATTTTACTCAATGTCTCACAATATGGAAGTCCGTTTCCTCCAAAACACCATAAGCCTCCCTGAAATGAGAAACAGTAAAAATCACAACACACTTCAAATGGCTACATAAAACAAGGATGTCTAAACTGAACTGTTAAGTGTGTAATGATCTATAGAAATGCCTTTAAAGAGTACACAGCATGCAGACACTTTTCAAAATGTACAAATTACACAACAGTATACCATAAAAATATTTACTGTTTTTAACTGAAAATATTAATTAGATTTTCAGTCAGTAGTCTCCACAGTCTATTAACTTCAAAACATAAATAAAGGGGAAAAATGCAGAATTTTCATTTTCTTAATGAATGTCTTCTTTTAAGATCATTTGCTTACGCTTTAAAAACAAGACTCAAACTAAATTTAGACTTCCGTAGTTGCAAATCTGAAAATACGAGGATAAAAGGTTTCCAATATGTGGCACAGCCTCTGACAACCAGTCTCTCAATCACACAGCAGAAAGACCAGCATAATCTCAATAAAAATCAAAATGCCTACAAGTGCAATGTCTTACTAAAGCTCACTTTGTAGCAAGAGCTCTGGCTGTGAAAAAAATAAAGGAGTGATAGTATAAAAATAATACACATAACTGTTAAAGGAACTATAGAGTTATTGCACTCTGAAATCTCTAAATGAAGGCTAACAAGCATCACTATTAAAATAAATTCACGTTTGCTATTGCATCTTTTAAAAAATAGTAATCACTCATTAAAGAAATCCCAACTTTTAAGTAAAAAAATAAAATTCACAGGGAAGCGTGGATGAAAGTGGCATTACAATTATTATTTTTAAGCAATAGTGGCACTTTAAATGATGTTCCTAAAGCCACTAAGGAAGCTGTTGCACTGTTGAAGAACCCCTAGTTTCCAAGTTCAGACAGACCACTAGACTATTCCATTTCTGGTTTGGTAACAGGGACCTGTTCCAGGGAGGAATTTCCACATGATATAACACAGTTTACTATTTCAGGTGTGCTAACAACCTACTAGTTTGCTAGTAAGACTTAACAGAGGTTTAATCATCTCCACAGTAGATGAAAACTCAAACAATAGTAAGATGAAATGTGAAAAATCATTTTATAAGCACTACAAGGGGAAGGAATGTTTTGGATAAAATGTTGAAATATCTGCTTAATAGGAAGGTTTGAAGGATACGATCTTTCACTAGACCTTTCAACTAGTACAGCTGGGAAACACACACAAGCTTTCAAGCAGACAGTCTGTATTTAGAAGAGATTTCGTTTATGTTCTGCGGTCACAAAGTCTCTGTATTTCTCTTCCTCTTTCAACACTCAAAAATGTGGAAATAGGTTTACATCTTTGAGCTTTGAAGGAACAAAGAACTCAAATAGTTCTACTTTGCAGATGGGAACTCACCCTTTGTGCAGCGAGAGTCTGGCTACTTTCACGTAAAGCAAGAGATGTGAAGTACTGGACACATGGATCAAGACCAGTCTGGGGTAAAGACACTAACAACAAGCGAAGCTCATCTTCTATGGGATAATCCTGCAAGAAGTAAGCACAAACAGCTTTTAGTTTTGTTCAAAGCACGAAGCAAAACACGAGAAAACAAATATTTGACATAATGGATCAGCCATACTGAGGCCATAAAACATGAACGCTGGAATTAAGAGCTCTGCAACCTTTTAATAGTTATACCTGTAAAGACTCTGAAAACTGGTAATTCTAAAACCACCAAATAAGTGATGAAAAGCTTCATACTTTACACTTCATACTTTGGTATGTTCCTCTTGGCACAGGAAGCTTAAAAGTTCACCCTTAACTACACAGTAATTTTCCTAGAATCATAGCATATCCTAAGTTGGAAGTGACCTACAAGAATCATCAAAGTCCAACTCTTAGCCCTGCACAGGACTATCCCACAAATCACACTGTGTGCCTGAGAGCTTTGTTCAAACACTTCTTGGTGCTGTGACCACTTCCCTGGGGAGCCTGTTCCAGTGCCCAAGCACTCTCTGGGTGAAGAACTTTTTCTAATATCCAACTGAAACCTCCCCTGACACAATTTCAGGCCATTCCCTCAGGTTCTGTCACTGGTCACCACAGAGAAGAGATCAGTGCCTTCTCCTTCTCTTCCCCTCACGAGGAAGTTGTAGACTGCAATGAGGTCTCTCCTCAGTTTCCTCTTCTCCAGGGTGAACAGACCAAGTGACCTCAGGCACTCCTCATACAGCTTCCTCTCTAGACCCTTCATTATCTTCATAGCCCTCATTTGGACGCTCTCTAATAGCTTTATATCTTTATGTTGTTGTGCCCAAAACTGCACACAGTACTTCAGGTGGGGCCGCACCAGCTCAGAGTAGAGCACAACAATCACCCTCCTCAGCCAGCTTGTGATGCTGTGCTTCTGGTGACACTCCATTAAAATGAATGCATAAATTACTAGTAAAAAATAAAGACATTTCTTTTAAGCTTTTATATTCAAAATATTCATAGAGGTATTTGTTTAACAATCCATAGATCAATTGATAGATTGAACAAAGTGATTTTATTTGCCCACAGTCATGGAATTTACAGTTATTCTAATCCTTGCTACAATCAGACATGGAGACTTTTGTGATGATTAGAGCTGCCACAAAGATTTGCTTCAACTTTCTAAGCGGTAGATTGGGAACTCTTAGCTTCAATCACCTAGTAGTCATACTGCTGTAAAAATATATACACAACCATATACTGGTAAGTAAGGACTGACAGGTACAGATCCACTATCACAAAATGTTACGAAGATAAGAAAGGAAAAACTGAGAATAACACTACGAATCAAAGCCGGTGTTTAAGAGTTCTGCAGGTTAAGATATACAGGTAGTTTCTGACAGGGACTTCTGCCCGTATTCATTCAATCAGGATTAAAAAAACACCTTGTATATTATGCTTTGTGTGCCAATTCTGTTTATTGAGGAAGCTGATGATGGCATGACTGCTCTGACCATCATATACATAATATTTATACACACCCTTAAAAAGAAAAAACAAGGCCAAATTTATCCAATAAAGACTTGCTGACACCCAAAAGCTGGCCATGAAGAGGTGGGTCTAGAGCAGAGCACCACATTAGCACTGAGGATGCAAAGGCCTCCAGGAACACTACCTATGTGTAGGATTCTGTCGGGATCAACAAGGCAATCCAGGCTGACTTCTTCACGTTGCCCATTAGGTACAGACAAGGTGTGTGTGTATCATGCTGGTAACTGGTTCAGCCTTTGCTGCTGGTAAATATGTACTATGCACATACAGTTCAAGAACAGTAATTGAGCAATGCTTCCAACCTTATTTCTTTCCACCATGCCATTCGTTAATGCAGATATACCCCAGGGGTATATCATATATTACAGTTTTGTATTTTGGTCTTAATTTTACTACTAGTTAGTTCCTTTAGAAGAACTCTACTTTAAATGGTTAACAACAACAAAAGCAGTAAAAACAAATAAGCAACTAAGAATCATCTAATACCTACTTTTCATTTACTTACAGTCTTTATTTTTGGCAATGGTGGTGGAGGCAGGAAAAAGCGAAGGTCAATACCTTTGGATCGAGCCAAACCTATAGCAGTCCTTTGATCACAGGTTTGAGCAACTGTACCATATTGATAATCTGTCATACGAGAATTTCAATGTTAGGGTTAAGCTAACCTTAAACATTTCAGTTGGTTTAAAATGAAGTTTCTGATCCACTTTGTAAATACACTTGAAAAAAGAACCACATCTCTGCAATCTACTTCAACAAGCTCTGATTTTGTAACCACAAATTTCAGAAGTTAAAAACTGCAGATGTTAGATCAGTTCTACGCTGAACTGAAATACACCTGAGCACTAACTGTTCATTATAGGCCAGTTTGATATAGGTCCTCAGATATAAGTTGAGCACAAGCAAAAGCAAATGTTCAGTGTTAAAATTTAAAAGGCATTGTGAACACTCTTCTGCATACATTATTAAAAAACAGAGCCTTAAATCCAAATACTGCAAAGACATACATCCCAAATTTCAAATGATACAAAAAGCCATGTTTCAATAAAATTGATAGCACAGTACAATTTTAAGCAGCCCTTCCTTACTGAAAATACAAGAGAGATTTTCAGTTACTCTGCTGAAGGGAAAGGAGATTTAAAGAACAACTACTCTTCCTTTCCAAAACCTACTTACTTCACAGCTTGAAAAATTGAAAATAACATACTGAAAGTCAGTGGCAAACTGAAGGGAAAGAAAATAAAAATTTGCTTCAATTCTTTTTAGTTATTCAATTCTAGAACAAAACTGACAAGCCATTTAAAATATAATTTTCATAGTCACAGATTAGCCATATTTTTTCTTCAGTGCAGATCACTTACACCTGCAAACTGAACTCACTGGAGCTGCGCTTTGGACAAGCTGAACACTTTGGTTCTAGCTGTGAAAAGTTAGCACATACTTTCAATCTTAAATTTTCTTGGAGTCCATTTTGAAGTATCAGGTTAAAAAAAAGCCTGTTTCCCTCATGAAGCAGTTGGCAAGAACAATTAGTGTTTGTGAAACATCCAAACACTACAACAATGAGCACTACAGAGAAAGGGAGACAACAAAAAGCAACCAAATTCCTTAAACTGAACATCCTGTGCTCTGAGATCCTGAGGTTACCTGCCAACAGATATTATTCTCCTACAAACACCAGACAGTTACACTAAACTAGTACACAAAGCTTCAGTTTTGGTACATCCTAGCTTTCAAATGTTTTCAAATACAGTTTGTTGAAGCAAATTCCCCGTGGAAATTAATTAGATTTTTAAAGAGGCAATTTGAAACAAAATAAATCGCACAGCTTGGAGTTGCACTGGAAGAGTGAAAGATCCTCAACTGACTGAATTACCAGACTAATGAGAACCCAGAACAGAATGTCACCACCTATGTGGCGTAGTGATGGAGCAGGGAGGAGGACACGCATATACACATACACACACATTGCCCCTTGGGGTTTCAAGGATATTTGCTGCTAGAGCAACAGGGTGAACTTATTACTACTAAATAATAACTAGGACAAAAAATGGCTTACAAATAATGTTTACACATACAAGTCCTCTACCTCTGATTTGTCATTATTACAGATCAGCTCCCAACCAATTTTTATCAACTTAATCATGGCTTTAAACTCACTCCTACAGAGCCTTATAAAAAAACCACTGCTGGAACTTGTGACTGTGTTAGCAGTCCCAACAGAAAACCTTAGGAATAAGGAGCATGAACTGCTCTCTCACAACACAGCAATGGTTGGAATTCTCTGGTGGGAAACAGAGAGAGGCCTGCACTGCAGACACACACTCTGTGTCTGGGTGTTAAGAAAGAACAGCTACTTTAAATGTAAATAACTCCCCCACATTTTAGACCAAATTTCAGTGCATATTTATGCTTCTTGCAGCTACTATCTTTTCTTCATGTTGGCAGCAGACTTGGAACAGCTAACTGAGACTTTGTCGCATTTCTGGGATGAATTAGGCTACATCAGCACACATTACCACGCCAGTGACTGTTGCTTGCCAGGTCTTGTACAGCCTGCAGTCGGACCATTTTGTCTTCTGACTGAGTTCTCTTTAAGAGAAGCCATAAGGCACACTCATGCTCTTCTCCATCAAATGTACTGAATTGTTCTTTTAACAGGAAACAAATGAAACAAGTTATTATTAATCAGCATTTTAACAGTCAAGTTTCTATCTGAGTAAGGAAATACATTTCTTTTAATATCTGAATATTAGTTGTTAACAGTAATTCAGAGTGTAACGTTTTAATATTAAATTAGTAAAATAAACAATGACAGAATGACATCAGTAAAATGCTGACCTTAAATGGTGGGTTTAATTCATTTTAGTGGCACCAAGTTGGTATTTCAAATATATGTGACAATCCCTGGCTGGCACTTATCAACCAGAATCACCAGCAACTTTTGAGGCTCTGACCTTGAACAATTAATTTCATAGGATGACATGACATTTCATAGGAGGTGCATATTGTTATAATTATTTAACAGGCAGTTAAATGAGAATAGACAGTATGCTTCAGGAACATAGTTTCTTATATGAATTGAAGTTCTTATTTTAAATTACTCTAAAAAGCCATGACACTGTTACAAAAAGACTGTGCTGCTTTCAGTTAATATTGTCAATTCTGATGAAAGCATAACATACTTTTCTATAATGAGATTTTGAGAGTACTTCATCCCACAAACACATTTTGTACACAATACTGCTATCAAATATTAGCCTGGTATCTTAAGCTTCAAATTTCTTCTGAAACAGGAGCAAAACAACCCTCAAATCTCCTCTTAACCATTGCTTTTGTTTAGTTTAAGAAAAAGAAAGGCTTTAATACATAGAAAATAGACAACTAATAATCCATATTAATATAGAAATTATAAGTTATATTATACTGTTTCAAACAGAAAAGAACATGTTAAGTTTGTGAGAAAAAATATTTTACTTTCTAAAAGCCCTATTTTTCACTGTTAAAAAACAATAATCATAGATAAACTCGTGCTTTCAATACCTACCATTAAAAGGTCTTCGGAATATTTTAGCTTCTGTTTCTAGAATTTTCCTCACTGCTTTATGGATTTCTTTTCTGGCTTTGTAAGTGATCCCTACAAGAGTATTTTTTTATTACTGGAAGTCTGAAGACAGTTCCCTCACATCACTTTTTTGTAAACGTATGAAAAAAACCCCCCCACACATATACATATGAACATATATAAAGAATATTTTCTCATATATAGAGAACTATATATAGAAAGAACAGTCTTAAAAAAAAAAAAAACCAGTCACCAGATTAAAATAAATTTGGTGACATTTTTTGATAACAGATCTCAGGAAATATAACCTTCCTTATTATATAAGGGTGACTTCCAGAAACATTCTATTCTCTTAAAATTCTGTTTTTAAAACGCAAACAATTATGCACCTTACCTTGATATTCACTTGGATTTAGAGAAGCTGTACGTACGTATACATAGGATTTAAGTTTTTCTTGATGTAGAGCTTGAGTATCGATTTGCAGCAACTTATTTAAGGACAGGACTTCATATGTAATGAATACAAAACCTCTTTAAAGAAAAAAGAACTGCATATGAATATTAACTAAAAAAATATGATGGCAAAAAAAGTTAACAATCACTTTGGTATAAATCATCCAGATTTTACCACATACATAATAGTCTATAGATTATTTTGATTTCACAAAGTAAAGGCTACAAAATACTTGAAATAAGTAATAACTATCAGCAATTATGCTTCCAAGCTATATTCCACCATGTCTAATGGTCCTCTGATATTGTCACCTTTTTTGAGAACTTTTAACTGTATACATAAGTTTCTTATATGCTTGTCAGTTACAACTTACCCTAGTATAAGCGATCCAGTTACCTTCGCAATTTTTCCTTGAAAAAATGAAAAACTCATGTCAAACAAAGTTGTGGGCATCAACTCAACATTAACATAGTTACCACTTGATTATCCGACAGTAAGAACACCAGCCACTAAGGATAAGCTTTTAAAAATTTTTCTATTGTTCTCCACCTTTCAGGAAATCATTAACTAAAATTTAGAGAAAACGTTACTTGATTAGAATTTCCTGCTCTCCTAAGCAAGATGATAAAACACGTATCCTGCCACTGTTATTTACTTTGAGTATTGCTACCTCTCAATTGCATTCATTGCTCAGCTGCAGGAATCAACAGTAAACTTTCTCTGCCTGTATAACTAGCAATCATTTTGAACTCTAAATTATTTTAAGGAGTTACTTTTTTCGCACACGGTGTAGCTATATCTTAAATGTATATTATCACATACAGGAGCATTTACATTTTTTGAAAAGTGCTGCAGAGTCTCCACAAGAAAATGTATTTTTAAAAATAATTCCATTGAATCCAATTTATAAAGCAAACAGCTGATAAACACATGTTACTTGCAACAATTTTCCTTTTAAGTCTAATGATTCTTGTCAGATTTCAGCTATTTTGTCCCTACTACGTTGATCTGATTATCTGAATATAAGGGTCTCTATACAGAGAAACTCTTATTATTACCAGTAGCAGCAAACCCAATGGAACACATCTCACCTATCATGAATAATTTCTTTTCCTCAGCATGAATTGGGAGATTTGCCCCACAACCACTGCTACCAGCTTCCATCTTTGTGAGACCATAAGATTTTGGCATGCAGACAAGAGGCAGCAGCTACATGTTGAAGAAATAACTGGCAGAGAAGTTTGAAAAAGAAAAAGAAATGCAATGCTTCCTGTAGAGCAGAAATTGAAATATCCTATCTTTAATGCTCAGAAATAAACTTTGCAAGAATCATCATTCTATGCAGAAAGCACCAAAGAAAGCAGAGAAGCAAGAAAGACTGCAGAATTAATATCATGGTATAAAAGAAGTAATAGAAACAAATTTCATTCCCAGTTTATGGACGCAACTATTTCATGGTTCTAGAGGTTACAAAAAAAAATCAGATACAAACGGAGTTTAAGATAATTTAATGAGACCACATTTAGAGAGGAGAGGACCTCCCATTGTGTTTGTATCTGTTCCCAAATAATCTGTTGGTGTCATTTAACAGATCACTGTGCAAAGCAAGGTCAGAAGCAGACAGGCACTTCAGGTTAATAGGAGCTTTTAATCACAAAGTCTTCAGGCATTTAGAACTTTAGTATCATTTAATAATGCATGACATCGTATCATTCCTTTTTTTTTAACACTTCAGATCAATACATAATGAACTGTACTTACTGATATCATTCCAGGGTAGGTGTGTTTTTGTGGCTGAACCTGAGGTTCCTATTTGTCTGTAGCAAAATATACAGTAAGCAGACACTGACATTCTGTGTATTAAAAAAAAAAAAAGTAATGACTGATTTGAGAATTACAGCAGAAAACCTGCAGTTTTTTCCTGTCTTTTTACAGAAAAGGTCATGATAGCAAATGTCACAATAAACCATACTTATGTCATTTCACTCCCTATAAAGGGCTCCAATTAAAGAAATCTATAAACTCCTTAATTTAATGGGCTGCATTTCAATTACAAGAAAAGTTTAAAGCAGTTTTTTATCAATTATGTGTTACTGTTGATTTTAGTAAGTATGTATCTCCAATTAATGTCTCTGCTTTTAAGTTTCCTTTTCTACTTCTTAGTAACTCCCCCTAAAATACGAGATATGGTCATGTCTCCATCAGGACATTACTCTATATGACATGGGCTTTAATACAACTCAGCAACCAACTGCTTTTAAAGTTTACAACTGCAAGTAAGTCTTTCATTTTGATCAACAAGGCTCAAGGAACCACTACATATTTTTGGCTTTAAATGGCAAATCTAACTAATACTTAAAGAACATGAAACCTCTACAGTTATTAAAAATTAGTACTGTTTCTCAAATGCTCTGACTTCATGGGCTAATGAAACGCACAGGGCATGCTTACAGGTAAAACATGCATCTCATTCTAAAAAGGTTCTCTAACATGTGCAAAAGAACGAGAATCTAGCCTGAGTCACGAAGAAGAGAACCCTTTCTAAAATTAAGACCTTAGCAGTTCAACATTATGAAGCCACAGGATACCAACAGAATAATTGCACTGTATTCACTGAATGCTGAAATCAAACTAGATTTTTTTTCGAAGTCACAAACCTACATGCATATGAATATTAACTCAGTAGCAGTCTTCATGAAGGTAACGAGAGTCCTTCAAAAATATGAAATTATTTATTCTTCTTATATATATATATTTATATATATGACGCAAGGCACTCAATTTTCCCAGTTTTACAGGCAGGAAGACGACTTAAGAATAATTTGCTGTAACTTCTATACACTTTCTAGATATTACCTTGACTCTTTTAACAAGTGGGACTATTCATGAGGGACTATAGATAAGCCATGCACAACGAGGTTAAAAGAAAATATATTAGTCAAGCACAGAAAACCAAGTCAATTTAGGCCAGGCAAAAGCACCAATTCCTGTTCCTACCACTCACATATACTTATTATTTTATGTATTAGCAAAAGTTACTGCCTTTACACTTTCTTTATATATGAAAAGCTTGTCTAAATTAGGAAAATTTAAAAACTGGCTTTGGCAACCCATAACAACAAAGTTCTGCATGTTACTTCTGATGAAGACCTCCTCTCAAGTCTTAGTAGATAGAACATATAGTATTTTTAGCACAAGCATTATGGAAAAACCCAGAAAGAATATAAAATGTAATAATCACAAAAATATGCCAAAAAATGTTTTTGCATACACTGCAGCAGTAACTTGTATTATGTAAGTGAAATTTTAGTATCTGTGTTGATGCATTTATACTAACTGAAATACTGAGTTAATGTGTTTAAGTGGATTTAAAACCACATCAATATCTCTCACATATCAATCAAATTCTTATGTTGGAAACATAATTATCCTTATTAAATAAAAAATTACATCTGTATCACCACAATCACAATTAATTCAAAATGACAAAATGTCCCTTGTGTAAATCTGATCTTGAAATACAGGAGCCTGATAAGCTCCTTGAATTTAAGGTAATCTCTACAGACCAAGAAAAATGCTTATATTGCTTTTATTGTCAGTGTCCAACTCCTCTAAACAAGGAGTTTTTATTTGTTTCTTTCCATTAACATGTCCTCCTGTTTTCTCATTTCCCCAAGAGTTTTGATTTTTCACTTCTCTCTTGCTTGTGTTTGGGGCATTTTCGAAAAACATCAGTATTACCGCAGCACTACCACAATCATTGCCAGCAGACTAGTTTTTGACTTCCGTCATTTCAACATTGTACTTATCCATTCACTTCAGCAGAGTACACAACACTGTGATACACTTCGAAGACACCGATAATCAGTTCTCTAGAGACATCTGTCCGGCCTCCAAACTCTATCTGATGGCAGTTTTTTTACTACCTTTATTCACAGAATCACACGCATTTATTCTTCTCCCTAGCCACAGTCTACGACTGCAATAAACACGTGGTTCAGTGACAGCAGGTGCCACAATTACTTGAATCTGAAACAAGCACCTAAACACAGGAGACCAAAACGAGTGCCAGTTCTCTGCTGCCAGGAGCCTCCATTCAGCTCTGAGAGTGAACACAGAATCATACAGGTTCGAATGGACCTTAAAGATCATCTAGTCCCAATCCCCCTGCCATGGGCAGGGACACCTCCCACTAGATCAGGTTGCTCAAGGGTTTTGAACACTGCCAGGCTTGGGGCACCCACAACCTCCCTGGGCAAACTGTTCCAGTGCCTCACCACTCTCAGAGTAAAGATTTTCTTTCTAATATCTAAACAAAACTTCTCCTCTTTCTCTTGTACCCATTACTCCTTGTCCTATCACTACAGTTCCTGACGGAGAGTCCCTCTTCACCTTCCCTGCAGGCCCCTGCAGATTTCTTTAAGGCTGCTATGAGATCTCCATGGAACCTTCTCTTCTGCAGGGTGAACAGCCCCAGCTCTCTCACCCTGTCTTCACAGGGGAGGTGCTCCAGTCCTCTTATCAAATTCGCGGCCCTCCCCTGGACCGGCTCCAACAGGTCCATATCCTTGTTTACGCTGGGGGCCCCAGAGCTGGATGCAGCACTCCAGGTGGGCTCTCACCAGAGCAGAGCGGAGCAGAGCAGAGGGGCAGAATCACCTCCCGCGCCCCGCTGGCCACGCTGCTTTTGATGCAGCCCAGGATTTGGCTTGGCTTGGCCTTCTGGGCTGAGAGCGCACATTGCCGGCTCATATTGAGGATGTTACGCTTAGGGATATACGCCAATATAAGGCGAAAGGACGCACTCGGCAGCCTGTTCCACAGCCGGTGCGGGCAGCTGCGAGCCCCCTCCCGCACCGGACGGTGCCCACCCGCCTGGCACCGACCCAGCGTGGGGCAGGGGCGCCGCTGCCTCGCGATTGCGCCACCGGGGCTTATTTAGAAGAAAAAAAACCCTAGCAAACAAAAAACAAACAACAAACAAAAAAAAACAACAACAAACACCACTGCAATTTTAGGCGATGCAACATGTACATGGAGGGTGGCCCTGCGCCTCTTTCCGAAGGGGTTCGGAAACAAAACAACCCGTTACCCCGAGAAGCCCCCACCGTGTCTNACCTTCCACCTTCCACCTTTCGCCGCCGCTCCCGGTAGCGGCGCGCGCACGCGTGACACCGCGGGCGCTGCCGGGAGCGGCGCCGCGCATGCGCGGCAGGGGCACGTCCGCCGTCTGCGAGCGACGGAGGCGGAGGGTCGGGGCCTGAAGGATCTGCGCCGTGCGGGGCGGCGGCGGCGAGGCAAGGACCGGAGCTTTTGGGAGCCCCTCTGGCACAGACGGGCGGCACCTGCAGCGCCGCTGGTCCGGGGATGTGAGTTGTCTAAAGGGTCTACGGGTTTAACCAAAGTGTTTTTCTTTTTTTTTTTTTC
>VZRE01003322.1:393813-408065 GCA_013396775.1 Cephalopterus ornatus | reverse complement strand
TTTTTTCTTTTTTTCCCCTGGGTGCTTGCAGGTTTGCTCCGTTCGCGTCTGCGACCCGAAGGAAAGGGTTGTTTTTGCGTCCTCTCCCGGCGTTTTTAAGAGAACCGAGAAGATGGTGAATGTTCTGAAAGGTGTTCTGATCGAGTGGTGAGTGACAGCGCTTATCGCCTTTCGTTGTGTCAAAACCTGCTTATTTCTCCAGACCTTGAGTAACTTAAGAGTTCGGACAAAAGAAATTGCTGTGGCGCAGCTGTTTCAGTGACCTGTAATTTCCATGATTCCGAAATGTTTTCTTCTAAACGTTGAACTTAAAAGGCGACTGTTCGGTTAGGGTGTGGTAAATCATGCACGAATTTTTCTCCATGCTATACTGCTTTGAGAACTGTGTTATCCTGGGCTTTGGTTATCCTTCAACAAAAGTGTGCTTCAAGAAAATGTGTTTTTACGGTGCTATTGCTGAAGACAAAAATGTAGGTTCAAACTTACCTTATTGAGGTTTTTTTAGTTGTTTGTTGTTTTTTTTAAGCTGCTTTAGCAGCAGCATGGGAGAAGCTGGTTCTACTCATTAGACTTTATCAGTTTATTTTTGTCTCTAAAGTAACCAAAGCAATTACTACTGTGAAAGATACAACCTTTTCAAAAGCTTCATGTACTGTATTTAACTTGTGAGTGACTCTTGAGATTAATAATAATTTCCCTAAAATCTTTGGGAATGTCTTCAAATGGTGTTTCTTCTGTTTGTTTGTAACTGTATCTTATTGCACTGGGGCGAGATCTGATGTGTGTTTATCTCTACAGTGACCCAGCAATGAAGCAGTTTCTGCTCTACTTGGATGAGTCAAATGCTTTGGGGAAGAAGTTCATCATACAAGACCTGGATGAAACTCATGTCTTTGTGTTAGCTGAATTGGTTAACTTCCTCCAGGAGAGAGTGGGCGAGTTAATGGACCAGAACTCATTTCCTATTACTCAGAAGTGAAAAGACAAGAGCAATGGGATTACTGGAAGATTAGAAACTGAGTTTCAATAGCATGGTTTGTTTTAATAGATAACACTGTGATTTGTAAGTTCTGCATAGAAGTGTCTACTCTGAAAAATGCGTAATTTTCATAGACAAAATACTCTGGAACTGGATTTTGTTTCTCATTTTGAAAGATTATAGTATCTTTATTAAAATTCTACACTTGAGGACTTGCCTGAGGAATTTTTGATGCATGCTCTCTGTTTTTCCTTTAGGATTTTTATCTTGCAAAATGGTCTGACCCAAAAATTAGTGTTTGTGCATTGAAATGCTATACGGACTACTCTGACATGTTATATTTATGTGGAATTGACTCTGTTTATAGTGTGACTGATAGTAAAGAATGTCTGTTAAAGTATGATCTGTGCTTGTTGAAACATCTCTGCGAGTTGAAGGCGTGGTCAGATACTGCTTTAACTTAATGGGTTTTATACACCAGAATGAAAGTTTGTGTGACTGTTTTGTTGTTGTGGTTTTGGTTTGTTTTCCAAAAATTTAACAAATGCCCCATACTGCTTGTCTACTTTTACCAAGTCACAAAGGGGTAACAGAAATGGGAGACCATTCCCATATGTATAATTGCTTTGGTCACAATAAGCTATGTGATCAGGGAGGAGATTCACAGGCTGTACCTGCAAAGAGGAAAGTTAGTTTGGGATTTTTTTTGAGTGTTGTGTTTTTTCCTTCAGATTAGCACTTCCTCCCCTATTGCTTTTTGCTGCAAAGGAAAAGCTTCATATTTTCATAGTTTTTTGTTTTGGTTTTTTTTTATTATTTTTTTTGGGTTTTAGTTTTTATTTACCCTATTTGTAACTAGCTCAGACACTGGCTTGTTTAGTAAGTGAGCTAGTGCATGATGATGGAACCTGTGAAGATTCCAGTTTGCAGGGCAGGCACATACAGATTTTTAAAACAAGAAGAATAATATGTATCACTTTTTTTCTTATCCTACTTCCTACTCAAAATAGTAAAAATTATTGGATCTATAAGTAATCATTGACAAAAGACTTCTGGGATATTACATCAAAGGGAAGCTTGGTTTTCAGAGCTCCTCATATACATCAGATAGACACCACCTTTTTATCTTTGGGGAAAAAACAAGTGTAAATTGAAAGGCTTTTGTAAGGGACAGCTTTCCTTGCTGACTCTCCCACTGTTGCTTGTTTTTCTTGTCCAGTAGCTATCAGATTAGTTGGTGGGTTTGTTTTTGTTGTTTGGATTGTTTGTTGGTTTGTGGGGGGGGTGTTTTGGTTTGATTTTTTCCCCTAAGGAATAGGGAAGCTTCAGGAGGAAGTTTCACTAGATATTTTTAATCAAAAAACTGTCCAAAGAAAGTTCTGTAGAATTGAATATATTCAGGCTCACATGGATTAGCAAGTAGGATTTAGCTTCATGTAATTCCTGTTTCCTTTCTTTGGAATCCTCGTTTATTTTCCATCCAGATTTTGCTGAAAGGTAAATCATCCCTCACTCTCTCTTCACATGACAGCATTTGAAAAGTCTTGTGGAATTCCACTTCTTAAGCTTCTGTATATTTAGCATGTCTAGTGCTCCATTTCTGTTGTGATTTTCCTTTTTAGTCTATAATAAACTTCTTGCAGTTCTTGTTTTTTTTTTTTTCTCCTGGCTAATGCTGTTGCATTTACCTGTGTTTTGGCTTACATTTACAGTTGATAAATGGCTTATGTGATACAGAGGGATAGAAATTCCAAACTGTATAAACTAAACAGGCATGCATTCTTATACTCTGCTTGTAACTTTTTTCTTTTTTTGAGCAAACAAGTTTATAGACTTTTAACTTCTAAACCTGTCAATAATTTGATCATTCCTGCAACCTAAAAAGGCCTGATTCTATGCTATAAGAATAAAGAAATGATACAAAGAAGCAAATTGGTATCATTGTATGTGGTCTAAGGGACTGAGTTCTTTGTAGTCTCTAGGGAAAAAAGGGTCTTGAATCACGTAGTATGGTGAAGGAAATCCAATGAGGAAACTTGAGTAGGTATATGAATTAAACAACTAAAACACCCAAGGGTTTCTGGTATTTGAATCATCTTGGACCTCTGAAAGGTTTTGTTTTTTTTAAAATGCATATAATCCTGGAACTTGCATGCTTTAACAACAAAAAATAATTAAAAAATTTTGTATCTGTATTGCTCAGATGGGAGAAAAGTAGGACCAAGTGTTAAAAATATCAAGACATTTTGAGATAGTCAGCATTTACACTGTCTTTTATTTAGGTGTGAAATATTGATGAGTAGAGCTTGGAATGAAACATGTTAAGAGTACATTTTAAAGTCTGGAAGCATTTGAGAATAAAAACTGGAGATCTTTGTAAATATATACATGTTTTGATTATAGAGTTGATATAGTGAGAAAATCGGCTCTCGCTCTATTTTATGTTAACATTTGTATCCATCACTAATAGTTTGCTTTTTTGCTGATACCTAGCACAGGAACTTCACTCTGCTCAGGTTTTGCTTGAGCAGTAAAAAGAGAGCTTGAATGACAGACTTGTTGTTGCTGCTTGTTAAAGCACCAAAGTTTATCTCAATGGGCTTTCACTGCTCACATTCTGCTTTCTGTCTGAGTTGAAAATATCTTGTCTGCTGGAAGAAGAGCATGGTTAGAACAGTTACCTAAAGGACACTTATTTGAACTTTATTTATTACTTGCTACTTATTTATACTTAAATCTAAAAAAGATTGCAAGTCCACTTGTTTGCATTTTGTGATGTAAACAGTTGCTCTTGGGTAGTTACTGTACCTTGAGCATGGTCATAAGTACTGCTTTCCTTAACACAAATGCAGAATCTAAAGACTAATATTTGACAGAAAGATGAGAGATCTCTAAAGCAAGGTAAGAGAATTTGAATAATTCAAGCAAAGTTTGTTATATGGGAAGAGAAGATGGAAACTGAAAATACAGCTTCCTATTACAGCACGTCATTTTTACTGAAAATTATACTATTGAGCATTTTGTGTTTTTTGTTCAAGTCTCAGATTTATTTTTTTTTTAAGTTTATTAATGGGCTTCAAAGACAGCTATGTAAAAAGCAAATAAGCCTAAATGCTGTCACATATTTAGATACTTACACAAATTGTGGGATCAGATAATTCTGGAGAGTTATTTTAACATAGGTGTTGGCAGCACAATGAATATGATCCTGGTTAATCGGTATAGATAGGGATTATAATTACTCAGTTTACTTGTGACCTATTCATAAGTCCCCTCTTCTCTCTGGTACAACAACTAGCCCAGGAAGAATAATTGTCCTGTGCAGTAAAGGGGGAAATAACCAACAATCACTAGAGAGAATGGAAGTGGCCTCAAGAAAGAAAACTGTGTTGGAAGAAATTACAGAATGCTTCAGGGAGTTCTACCAGTTTACCTGAGAGAACACAGACTGAGTGGATTTGACTTTGTAGCTAAACTGCCAGTGTTTCAGAAAACAGGAGGCATCTGAAATTACAATGGTTTTGTTTATTTGTTTAATGTGCTTATAATGGTAGTTTGGGGTTTTTTTGCTGAGATCTAGGTGACTGCGTGATGTGCTACACTAAACCTTCTCCAAGTGCTGTTGTACATTAAGAAATCCTATTTTACAGTCTTTCCAGGTTTATAGGGTGCATTCAAAAGCGTATCTTCTGATTCTTTTTTTTCCTAATGTGCCATAAAACAGTTTTTACTGTTTTTTCTCACTCAACTCTGCAGGGCCACCTCATGTATGCAAGAACAATCTAGAGAACATGTACTTTAGGGATTAACAGGATTGTTTACTTTGAATTGAAGATAATGGTATTTCATGGTATCATTTAAGTGACTTGTGTTAACCTTTCTTAGTTGGCATCATCACCATAAAACTGTCCGATTTCAATCAGCCCCTAGGCCGAGCTTGCAAAAGTAGGACTCTAAAAGACATATATAAAAATGTATGTAATGTGTGTATATATATGTTTATATATAAATATAAATCAACAAGTCTTTAATCATATAAACCAACACAGTCTGAGAGGTATATTTTGCTCTTCCAATCAAGCAATAGGTCATTGAAGAAAACAGTAAAGTTTTGTAATAAATTTTTTTGCAGTTCCAAGTTCCACACAAATTTCCAATTTGACTCACAAATGATCCTTTTAAAGCTGATGGTGGTTACTGTGAAATGAGGCATTACTCAATATGTCAGAATTGGGTATCTGTGTTTGTTTTGTAGTTCAGACTGTGGCAAGGCCTACAAAATTAAGACTATACAAAATTAAGGATTCAATGAATTGAATTTCATGGTGATGGAAGAAAAAATTCTTCCTAAACTAAGTCAATATCTTTGGTTTTATGACTTACCCTATTTTTTAAAGTTCTTATTTAGTTGTTATCTGACAGAAATTTGATGTGGAGCTGGCTTTTTTTGTTTTGCTGGTTTTGGGTTTTTTGTGGGGGTTTGAGTTGTTTTTTGTTTGGTTGGTTGATTTTTATTTTTTTTTTTTAATGTGGAATAGAAGTAGTATTCTACACATTGCTGTTTCAGATTTTCAGGACTAACAGTTGACAATTTGAAGACAGACCAGTAAGGGGAGCTCTTACCAACATTTTAAGCTGCTATTAAAAAAATTGCAGCCTGGGCGATGGCGGGTCAAAGACTTATGGTGCTTTGGAGCATTAGATATGCATTCAGCAAGAGATGAACATTCAGCTTCAAAGGATCCTTCTAAAAAGTTATTTGCTGTAGGAGATTTTGGAATGTAGTATTTTTAGCTCAGAAATTTCATAGATGTTTAGTTATCTGATGTTTTCTTTCTATGTGCAGGTACACAGTCATGTTACATTAAAAGGATGAGTCTGAAGTATGGTCTTCCCTTCAGATGTTAACTGGTAGGTCTGTGTATCTCCACACCAAGATCCTACTTTAGGAATTGTTCTAAGTTAAATAATTTTTAGTGAGTGTAAATCAAAAGAAGACATTGTTTATAAGAAGTAACATTTATGAATTTTTTCCCTCTTTATTTTCTCAAAATACAAAATGCATGTGATTGTAGCGTACTTGTTACTCAGAGCACACGCACCATACTATATGGAAGACATATACAACATTCAATCTTACTGTTTTTCAGTCTGCACTGAGGATTTCTGCATCCCTATCCATACAGTGTTGCTAATAGTACGCGGAAATGAGACATATGGAAAGTTTTTCCCTCACTGGCCCCCCAAAATGAATAACTTTGTTGATTTGCACCTATATAAAAGTAAAATTCAGTATGTTCCCTAAACAAACAAATACCACACAACACTTACCAATTAAGTTTTAATATGAAGGGGAAAAAAACCCAAGACCTTGAATATTAGTGATTCTATTTTTCACATAAAAAGAAAAAATAATTTCCTCACTTCTGATTGCATAGCAGTAATAAGAAAATTAAATGCAGAATAGAAACAGACTGTAACATTGCTGTCAGTGAACAAATTTTAAAAGTGAAAATTTTAGAGTATTACTGTAAGCTTTTAGCTTTTTGTGCTTGAGCAATTTTACCTGTTAGTAACAAATATAAGGTTCCTGAAAGAAATCTCATTTTCAAATTAATATTTTTCTTTTACCAAAATAAAAGCAAACTCATAATACCCATGCAGGAATGTGCTTGAACACACCAAAGAAAATCCATCCAACATCAAAACTGACAGATATTTGATTAGCCACATCACTAGCCCCTCAGGAAAGAAATAGCAAGCAAAATTTCTGGATGACTATATATTGAAGGAGTTGTCTGTCAGAGCTACACAGTTGTTCATTTTTCTGTTACAGAAAAGATGGACCCCAAGGATACGCAGAACATTGGGTACAATTGCAGCTGTGAAGAGATCACTCACAGATAAGAAAGTATTGTGCAGTTCTACGATGTTGACATAGCTGAAACACTGTTAGTAGTGAGAAATGCACATACCAAACAAGGCCCTGTGATTTGTCACCATTTTGTATGTTATGCTCCTGATGTATCAAAGCTAGAGGGGTGAGATCAGAGGATGAAAGAGCAAGAAGGCAGGAAAGAGGGGAAAGAGTGTTTTAGGATTACAACTATTATTTCCTGTTAATTCTGAAATTGAACAAAATCAGAAGGCGCATAAAGACTAAGAGATTATACTCCAATTAATTTTAATTTTGTATCTAAAAATATACTTACAATTAACTAGGACTTAACTGGTTTACAAAAGGTCCTGTATTTATCACCAGAGCCAATGTAACACAAGGATTGGGAGAGCAAGTTTTCTTCATTTTCTGCCTATTATTTTACCTGTCATGGATGGGATCACTTTTCCACATGGAATGATAGTGTAGTTTTACTTCCTTTTAGTCTTTGCATTCTCCAACACTGACAACTCTGTTGAGAGTAAAATGTGTTTTCCATGTGGGTCATATGTATATCGTTAGATATACAGGTATGCCAGAAGCTAGAGATTCAGCAGTGATGAGTAACCCTGGAATAATTATGGCCTGCTGTATCATCAACGAGCTTGAAATTAAAATATGAAAAAAAAAATCTTTCTTCAGTTGCAAAATGAAACATGCTCCCTCTATTTGGTTTTGCTTTTGGTCAAAACAAGCGTTATATTTTCATTTTAGGAAAGTTATAAAGTCAGTATAAAACTGAAGAAAAAAGAGGCATGGTTTCTTAAGGAATATTTGGAATGGATATTGTTAAGCACAGCCACGACAAGGTCAGTGTGATAGAGGACTGTGACAGCTTTCTGCTACTGGCCAGCTCACCATTTGAGCTGAGGGAGCTGCAAACAGCATTTAAGAGGAGAAATAGAGTAGGAGGGAGGAGGAGTGGGCAAAGCTAAGCATCTGAACAATTCTGTCATGTTGTCCAGGGAACTTGAAGCCTTGGAATTAGTAAATATTTCCCATTTTGGCTTGAGTAGCATTTTTTAAAGCTATTTCTGCTGTTTTAGCCCATTGAGTGTCAGAATGAGCTGTATGGAGTGGGAAGGAAGGATTCTGAGGGTGTATGTGCTTCAAAAGTTGGTTCCTAAAGTTGTTTGCTACAAGTATGAAAAATTAGACCAAGCTGAGACTGGCTTTTCAACATGCAGAGTTATTCTAGCTCATTTTTGTAATGTACTATAAAACAAAGGGAACTGTGAAGGTCATATAAAGAACTTTTATTGCTTGAATTGCTAACTACAAGATGCAACCCACTACACCTCTAAATTTGAAACAGTGAAGGAGGCTTTCATGTAGTGCAATTTTCATTATCATCACGGATACATGAATATCATAACTAAAGCAAGTCATAAAAACAAACAGAGAAGACTATGGATGTTGTCTACCTGGACTTTCGTGTAGCCTGTGACAGTGTCTGTCACAGCATTCATCTGGAGAAACTGGCCACTTATGGCTTGGCTGGGTGCAGTGTTCACCAAGTAAAATCCTGGCTGGATGGCACGGCCCAGAGTGGTGGTGAAGGGAGTTACATCCCGCTGGCAACTGGTCACAGATGATAATCCCCAGGGCTCAGTGTTGGGGCCAGTCCTGTTTAATATCTCCATCAACGATCTGTACAAGTGGATTGAGGACACCCTCAGTCAATTTGTGGGTGACACCAAGTTTGGCAGGAGTGTCGATCTGTTGGAGGGCAGCAAGGCTCTACAGAGGGATCTGGACAGGCTGGATTGATGGGCTGAGGACAATTGTATGAGGTTCAGTGAGGCCAAGTACCAGGTCCTGCACTTGGCTCACAACAACCCCATGCAGTGCTACAGGCTGGGGGATGAGTGACTGGAAAGTGGCACAGAAGAAAAGAACCTGGAGGTGTTGGTTGACAGCCAGCAGGAACATGAGCCAGCAGTGTGCCCAGGTGACCAAGAAAGCCAATGGCATCCTGGCTTGTATCAGCAATACTGTATTCAGCCAGAGCAGGGAAGTGACTGTCCTTCTGTACTCAATACTGGTGAGGCCACATCTTGAATACTGTGTCCACTTCTGGACTCCTCACTACAAAAAAGACCTTGAGGTGCTGGAGCGTGTCCAGAGAAGGGCAACAGAGCGGGTGAAGGGAATGGAGCACAAGTATTATGAGTAGCAGCTGAGGGAGCTGGAGTTGTTCAGCATGGAGAAAAGCAGGCTCAGGGGAGAACCTGTTGCTCTCTACAACTACGTGAAAGGAGGTTGTGGTGGATTGGGAGTTAGTCTCTTCTCCCAAGCAACAAGCAACAGGACAAGAGGAAATGGCCTCCAGTTGTGCCAGGGGAGGTTTAGGTTGGATCTTAGGCATATTGGAACAGTCTGCCCAGGTAAGTGATGAATTCACCATCCCTTGAAGAGTTCAAAAGGTATGAAAAGGCATGTGGATGTGGAAGCTGGGAAACATGGTTTAATGGTTAATATGACAGTGCTGGGTTAACTGTTGAACTTGATGATCTTAGAGGTCCTTTCCAATCTTAACGATTGTATGATTGTATGATTCTACAGTATGCTCACCTTTTGGGAGAAAGATACTCTTCATTGCCCAACAATATTTCTTAAAATTTACAGAGGAAAGGGATGTTTTGCAGTCCTTATGCAGAGTAGCATTACTGTAAGCCTCAAGCAGGTGGTGGGGATCTCAAGGGGGAACAAACGTAGGAAACCGGGGTGCTAATAAGGCTAACCAGACCTTTCACATCTGGAATTCATTTAGTGTCCTTCTAAAACTAGAATTAAAATGATCGGTGAGATCCCTAATCAGGTATTAATTAGAGCATCTGATGTTTTTGAAATTATTTTATTTGGACCTCGAGCTGCATTCTATCATTGTATTATATTTTGTGAAAACCATAAAAAAAAAGGAGAAAAACCCCCCTCAGTATATTTGTAATATTCTTGCAGTGTATTTTTCTATTTTTAAGTTGAGATTGAAATGATTTTTTCAGTGGAGTAAAAGGACTTCAATATTTGATTATGTTTCTTTATAGAACTGCACACAATAATGCAGGCATTATGCTGTAATTATATAATTTTTTTGTTTCTGTGTTTGTTTGTTTTTTTTTTTTTTTTAAGAATTAACATTTGATCTTGCAGCAACCTCTGTATTTGTTGTATTTTGTATTCTGGAGGGTGATAGTAGGGAAGTAATTTGGGATTCTGGCGATAAACTTTGTTTAAGACCTTGAATATTTTGATGGATTTTCCCTTATTCTTTCATATTTTTCAAGAACTCTTTCTTTATGTTGTCTCCATTGAACTTTGCAACAACAACAACAAAAAAGGACTGCTTAAGCTTTGCTGTGCTGTCCTCTTACTTAAACTGCTCATGAGACCACACTTTGAAATGATAAAAGGTTTTGAAGAAACTACATATGGCAGGGGTATCTGTAGATTTAAGCTAAAAAAGATATAAATTTATACTCAGCCATTAAGGCACCTGTCTGAAAAGCCTCAGGACTTTGAAGTATTCCACCAGCTGCTACTTATTTTAATATTCTAATGTGGTCTTTGCTGAGAAAGTTATATTAGTTGATTTTTTTAATATTGTAGACACATTCAAAGGTCTCAGTTTGAACACCTAGGGTTTTATAATGCTAAACTTTTTACGAAATGCATAAGAAGGGACCCTACCCTGGTGCACCAAATAAAATAGGCAAATATTACTGCGTTTCTTGAATAGAGTAACATATAGACAGACAGTCATGTCTTTCTCTCCTGGCCCTCCTCAGTACCCATTGCAAGTTTAATTTACTATGCTTTAATGTAATTGATCACAACTGTATGCAGAATTCTGGATGAAGTCTTCCCAATACCACTGCAACACTTTTATATTCCAGATCTTAATTTGAAATTCTGTGAGTATTAGCTTTTTTCATGATCTCATCAAATTGATGCGTTGTGAGTATTTTCTTGCTGACTGAAAGATACAGATTTTTCTCCTTCTCATTTTTTACTTGATGCCTTCAGTTTAAAATGAACATTTATATGTCCTTCAATTCATCACTTTTAACTTTGTACTATCATATTTAATCTTATTCTTTGTAGTGGTCTGCTTCTGTGGGTCATCCTTTCTTTTCTGAATGATATATCTATTTTGATTCTAGGCTGTATTGTTGATTCTCAAGTTTCTGTGTTAGCAAATTTTATTACCACATTCATGTTTTTGTTTTAAGGTCACCTAAAAAAAATATTGAAAAGGCAAGTATCATGGCTGATTGTTCAGGGACTCCATTTACTGTATCTCCTAATTTTGTTTTCTTTGGAGCATCATCCACTGCCACACTTTAGTTCCCATTCCTTGCCATCTGTACTAATCCTCATTTCTTCATCTTAATATCTTATGTGGCATAATGTAAAATACTATGTCAAGTAAAAAAAAACAAAAAACAAACCCAGATGAATATATTTCCCTTGTTTAGGATATCAGTCATTTGATGAAGAAAAATGCATTACTATTCAACTTGGTGTACATTGCACGATTTTCCCATTTACTAAAGTGTTTTTGTTCTTATCTAAAAAATGTTTTTCAAATCCTTATGTGCCATTCACACTAGATAGATAATTCTGAGCTTGCCCGTATTGTTCCCTTTGTTGAATACAGGTACAGTCTCTTCTTTTTTATATGTTAGAGTTGATAGACTTAAAAAGATTGTTGGTGCTTTTAATATGTCAGTTCTTTTTGTATCCTGGGATGACATCTTGTTTTCCCTGCTCAAGTTGCATTAAGCTCCTCAAAGAAGCAGGGCAAAAATATATATGGCACATTGGAGCTGCTTCCACAACAAAAACGAGGCAGGAAGAAGCTGGGGTGAATAGTCAGTCCACTAGAGGGTTTAATTAATCCTCATTCAGCCTGGCTATTCTCCTCTGCTACTGAGAAAATCATTGCTCTGTTGGGGAATCTGCCCAAGCAAGCTTTGTTTCTCTTTCTCTGATGTTTTCCTCTGTGATGGAGGAAAATCGCAAGGTGAGGTACATCAAAAGGAAATACCTTTTGGAATCCTTTGAGCACATAAAGCTAACAAAAAATGAGCTAAGTCTGCACGTGGAAGAAGTACAAATGAATAGATTTGCATGTGAAAAAATAAGTAAGTTTGCATGTGAAACTCTCCAATGCATTAAAAATGCATTTATGCTGTAAATTCAGAGAGAGGTGAAGAAGGAAAGTAGAATAACAGAGGCATCTATGGAAGCAGTTGTTGCATTGTAACACAAGACACTTCAGTACCTAGTCTAATTTAGGTCCTGTGGGGGAGTGTTCTGCAAGGGAAACTCTGTGTCTTTTTTTTTTTTTTTTTTTTTTACAACATTTAAAGGCAATTTTAGGCTTCTTAGTTGTATAGCATATGTAGCTGAATTGAGTTTGTGGAACTCAAAGATATTGTTAAGTTTTTATAATAGGCTTGTGCAGTTTTAACCACATGCCAACATTAAATACGTTTCTGCTTACCTGCTAATGATTACACCTGAGTGATACAAGAACATAAATGTGTTATGTTGATAGAGTTAGCTGCAAGAATAGTAAGTGTGCATTTTTCTGTGCATTTTCCTTCAGTCCTCACCAAGTAACAGGGGGCAGAATGGTGGGACTCCTGCAAGATATCACTCAGTCATGATCATGGTTTGTAGAGGCTGGTGAACAACTACGACACGTAGTTTTCTTTTGTGATTATGAACCCAGATACAATTTCTAATGCAGCTGAGAGAAGGGTCTAATAGGCAACACTGTTGCACCACAGTTAACGTACCTGGGTGGAAAGGACAGGGTTACACAGCAGGTTAAAGCTGCAGCGGTGTTTTACACACCTCTCTCCGATGTTTTTTGCTTTACTACCGAAATTAAATTCTTAAGATGGCCTGTAAATTTGGAATTTAGCTGAGGAACAGATAGCTTAAGTTAAACACAGGAATTGAGTGATACAGTGGTTTTAACTGTTTTGACTTCTCAAAATTTTCTGCTGACGATGTAATCCAAATATACGAAATGTAGACCTACTGGTGGTGGCAGGTGCCTTTTGCAGATACGTAGTGAGTAATTCAGGGACCCTGGTCTCCACAGCTCAGCAGTTGAGAACAAGTGCTGTAATGCACCCAGAAATGGAGCCCTAGCTCCCTGATAACTTTTTACTGCACTTTAGCTATAGGATCTGTTAAGAGTTGCTCCAGGGTTTAGCCTCTGTAGTGTCACTGAAAATCTTCAAAAAAAAGCAACATTTTTTTTTTTCTAAGTGAGGATTATATTAACAGATGAAATTTATACCTAACTCTAACACATTTTCTCAGGCTTCAAGTCTTCCAGATTTTCACACACCTAGCTGGCCCTTGTCAAAAGTTTGGCTCGTTCTTGCTGTAGGTTGTAATATAAAATTCTTATGGAACTTTGGGGAATGGTGTGAAAAATATTTACCTTTTTAGTTTCTCAAATGGTCAGTAAGTTGTAATTACTAAAGCCAGCAGGGGACTGGGCCTTTTCACTTCCTGCTCTCAGTTTACTATTCTTTGGGTAGGTTTTCTAGAGCTGATAATTACAGTTTGTTCCTGGTTTCCTTAAACTACTAAGTGCTTCACACTTCTTTTGTTTAGGCATTTTGTTGCTCCTTTCTGAAGAAAGTGAATGTGCGCTGAATGTGATACCAGAATACAGCATCAAAGTTTGTTTCCAATGCCAATCCCTTTTTTACCGAGGCTCCCCCAGGTCTTGTAGTGTTGATGTCTCTAGATTGTATTCTGAATTCCGAGGATAAAGGCATTCTCTCCCACAGGACACCCCCTTGACCCATTACTGTAAGCATGGTTTTATGGGAGCAAAGGTTACACTTAGCATGGGACACTGATCAGCACAGCTAACTTTCACTCACTGTAGCTTTTGGTTTGAGCCAAAATTCAGGAATATAGTGGTGTCAGCGTTTGTGACTTTTGCAGGGAGGAGTGTGAGGTACATGATGGGGCTCAATGCCCCGGATACTGGCACCAACTTCTTTTCCTTCTTTCTCAGCCCTGAAAGCAGGAGGGATAAGTCAGCCGTAGGTGCTTTGTTGTCTGATTCGTACAGGCCATTGTGATTCCTGTTTCAGAAGGGGGTGAGGGGGACACAGTGGCGGCTGTTTCCCCTTGCCAGACGAGCTGTCGCCGCAGTGTGCCCCCCGCACCTCTCACCGTGCCCTCGGCCGGGGTCCGGCGGCGGCGGCGGTCTCGGGGCAGCCCCGGCGGGGGCGGAGCCGGCCGGGGCAGTGTGGCGGTCACGTGGCGGGGGTCACGTGGCGGGGGAGCCGGGCC
>VZRE01003322.1:364712-393090 GCA_013396775.1 Cephalopterus ornatus | reverse complement strand
ACGTTCTCTCCAGGCCCCCTTACCGGGAGGGGGGCCGGGAGGTCTGGGGGCGCACGGTTCGGAAATGTGCCCCGCGATATGGTAAAATTCGCCCGAGGAGCGCAACTCCTTCGTATTTCGTGTTGTGTTTTCTCATCGTGCCTTTCCATAAGCGTCTGTGTGCGAACGTGTTCCAGCTCCTTGGCTTCCTAAAGATTTCCGAAAAAAGTGCACGAATCGTTTGCCTATTCGGTGCTTAAATTTGATGTAGACATTAGAACATACAATTAAAACAGCTGTATGGGGTCAGATTAAAGGTCCGGCTTGTTTGGATTCCCGTTTCTGCAAGTGGCACGTAGCAGATGTTTAGGAAACACCATAACAACAGGGTGAGCGTGCTGTGAATCTTTGGGAAAACAGCCAGGCCTCCAGCAATTTGAGGTTAAGGGACTGCCTGAGTCAAATGTGATGTTTTAGTATCTAAGAGTCCTTTTTCTTCCATGACTTAGATATACATGTTTTCAAAGAAGAACAAGGAAAAGGCATCTTCATAGAAAAGTTTTTTTCTTAAAAAAAAAAATATAATTGCAGTCATGTTATTGTCATAGGTAATTTCACTTTGCCTGTATTAAATTTGCCTGTCCAAGGATTACCGATTCGTCAGCCACATCTTGTGTTTTGAATAGGTAAGGGATATTTGCAATGGATATTTTCTACACATATGGAAGCTGTAAATAAAAAAATTTGTTTTTTAATGTCTGTTTTTACAAATAATTTGCAAAATGTAAGTTTTAACACTAAAAATAACTTTAATAAAATTAAGTATAGTAAGAGCTGTGTCAAAATAGCAAGTGTTTTACCATAAATACAGTATTGACAGCTTTGAAGATGATGATATGAATCGCTAACATTTAACTAGTTATAATTAAGCTTAAAGGGTTAACTTGTTCTCTCATTACATCAAGACTTCTGATAAAATTAATTTGATAATACCATCACAGATGTTTCCACAATAGCAAAAGCATGGTGATTCCTGGGGATGCTAGCTATCAACTTGATCCTGCAATCCTAATTCAAGAAATAGCTTAATGCCAGTAGTTCCTAACCTGATTGCTCTTATAAGGAACGTTCGCACAAGTGGGCCTCATTTTTCACAGGCAATGTGAATGTCAAGCAAAGTAGAGCTATTTCAAAAAAACTGCATATTCCCCCACGCCCCCGGTGGAATTTTATGAGAAGGTCATTATCAGTTTCTTGGGGGCTGAAAGGAGATAGTGGGTTGGTATGTGTGTATAGATAGATATTTATAAGATTAAAAATATCTTAGAAGACTGACAACTATAACTGTTATGAATGATTTTCATAGAACAATGATTTTTTTTTTTTGTACATCACTTCTAACAACTGCGGAATTCTCACCTAGTCAACAGATGTTTATTGTAAAAACCCTTAACACATTTCATTATTCTGTGAAAACCCTACTCGTGTTGAACTATAGTGAGCTCATGATGGGCTGTTTAAAATATTCAATATATTTCCTTCAGTAAGGCGATGAATAGCTTTAAATGGTTCTATTATAAGCTTGCACCAAGAAAGCTGTTGTAGTGCACCTGATTCCTTTTTATCACAAAAAACGATTGATTCAGCTGAACTTTGAAATAAAATCAGTTTTGTTTATAACTAGCCTCTAGAAAAAGTTGTACTTGTTTTATGTAATTATTAAGCATACTTCTAATACACAGCTTTTAGCGGTGCTTTTCATTATTAGGTCTCAAAGCACCTTGCAAAAGAATTCAGTGTAATTATTCTCTTCTTATCTTAGGGTAATTATTATCATCTTATCTAGTGCTCATAAAGAGATCATTGTCTGCCTGTGATTGCTATAAGAAACTCTATAAGAAGGTCTAATAATAAAATCAGATTTTTTTATTTAATCCTTTTTTTTTTTACACTAAACCCCCACAAACTCACCTTTCTGTTTTGTACAGTTTTCTGTTGCAGCATTTTTATTTCATTTAATGGAGACTGAGGTAATTTCATACTGTACCTTCCATGCCAGTGTTGGAAGCTAAGCCTGTGCTTTGCGTATAACAGACTTCTCTTGTTAGTGTTAGAAGAGACGTTGCTGAAGGCTTAACCAAATTCATTGATGAGTTAGAAAATGGCTCAGGACAGTTCCTGTTAAGGTGGTTGAAGGAGTAATGGTGCACGTCTCCAGTTACCAGTGAGCTTGACTGCTAAGAGAGTTAGTATATATATGTCTCCTGGTATCTATCAGGAAGAAAAGTGTGCCCGAATGAGTGAGGTTATATGGCCAGCATCCTCATATCTTCTTTGTTTTCCTTCATCTCCACCATGTAGAGCTGGTAAAAATTTTTTTGAGTGGAACCACCAGTTCCGGTCACAATCAGTGTTCCATTTTTGTAATGCATCTGGTAGCAGAACAAACTTGTGATGCTAGAGGTGTGACGTATACACCCTTAAGTTATTTTCTAACTACCTCTATCAGTTGGGGTGTGCAGATGATTATTACTAATTATATTATTGGTGCATGTAGATATTTTAGTTAAGGTCTTGAAGTCTTCTACTCAGTTGATATTTTGCAAAATAGGACAAAAAGTCTTTTTTTAAGTTCAGGCCAATACATTACATCATTGTTATTTGGGGATAAAATAGAAGTTAGGAAATGTATGAAAGGTTTGATAAGGGAAGGATTATAATTTGGGAACTATGAGAGGAAAGTCCTGCTTATCAAACCTAGTTTCCTTTTATGATGAGATAGCCCACCTAGCTGATTGAGGGAAGGCAGTTGATGTCACCTTTTTGGATTTCAGTAGAGCTTTCTATACCGTCTCTCACAGGATCCTTCTGGACTAAATGTCCAGCACACAGCTGGATAAACACATTATGTGGTGGGTGAGCAATTGGCTCATGCGTCAAGCACAGAGGGTAACAGTGAATGGAGTGACATCAGACTGGGAACCTGTCACTAGTGGGATTTCACAGGGCTCTGTCTTAGGTCCTGTATTCTTCAACATCTTGAAGATGTTGAACATAAATGACTTGGATGCAGGACTGCAAGGGATACTGAGCAAGTTTGCAGATAACACAAAAATCGGAGGAGCTGTTGACTCCCTCAAAGGCAGGGAGGCCCTGCAGAGAGACCTTGACAAATTATAGGACTGGTCAATCACCGACCACGTGAAGTTCAACAAGGGAAGGTGCTGGATTCTGCACCTGGAATGAGGCAACCCTGGATGTACATACAGACTGGGGAATGAGATGCTGGAAGGCAGTGCCATGGAAAGGGACCTGGGGGTCCTGGTCGACAGGAAGTTGAATATGAGTCAGCAGTGCCCTGGCAGGCAGGAGGGCCAACCGTGTCCTGGGGGGCATTGGCAAAGCATCACCAGCTGTGTGGAAGGGATTGTCTAGCTCTGCTCTGTACTGGGAAGGCCTCATCTTGAATATTTTGTGCAGTTTTGGGTACTGCAATATAATAAAGATATTAAACTATTAGAGAGCGTCCAAAGGAGGGCAGTGGAGATGGTGAAGGGCCTTGAGGGGAAGCTGTGTGAGGAGTGGCTGATGTCACTTGGTCTGTTCAGCCTGGAGAAGAGTAGACTGAGGGGAGACCTCATTGCAGTCTACAACTTCCTTGTGAGGGGAAGAGAATGGGGAACCTTCTCTGGTTGTGACCAGTGACAGGAACCAAGAGAATGACCTGAAGCTGTGTCGGGGGAGACTTAGGTTGGATATAGAAAAAGGTTCTTCACCCAGAGGGTGGCTGGGCACTGGAACAGGCTCCCCAGGGAAGTGATCACAGCACCAAGGCTGACAGAGTTCAAGAAGCATTTGGATAATAATCTCAGGCACATGGTATGACTCTTGGGGATGGTCCTGTGCAGGGCTAAGGGTTGGACTCGGTGATCATTGTGAGCCCCTTCCAACTCAGCATATTCTGTGATTCTATAGACTAAATAATATAGGAACTGCATTCCTAAACAGTGTAATGCTATCAAGTAACATAAGCTTGGATAACTTACATCTAAGTTGTAAACCAGTGAAACGAAGGTTTTCCTACTGTAATGAAGTGTTAGAATTCTTATAGGTGTAGTTAATTATTTGAGTTGGATCTCTGTAGAAACAACTCCTGCTTGTTGCCAGGCTAGCATCTAGATTTCAGTTAGATTTGTGTGGTTTCACGTTATTTGGAAAAAGGTCCAAGAGGAAATGTTTTGAGAAGTCCAGTTTCAAGAAACTGCCTATAGCTGTGTTCATTGTTTTTGTGTGACTCTTTGTTTTGATCCATTGTTTTGTAATTGATCCATTATTTCTATGTTGTGCCGTTTTTAACTAATGGTGTTGTTTACATCATTTTACAGTACTTAAAAACTTCAGTATGTTTTAAATGGTCTGTGATAATAGTTTTCACTTTGTGCTTATACCTATGAAAGACCTTAATATTATTCAGCTACTTGCCATATCATTGATAGCTATATCAAAGCTGGTCTGGGGAATCTCCCACTACAAAACTGGGCTGTTTGTGTAGTGTGGAGGTCCCTTGTTGCTTTCTGCATAGTTTGAGAGCTAGCAGACCCAGCTGGTAGTCATATACTTTCCTAGTACCCTGGGTGTGAACAGTCTCCAACATCCTTGTCTAGCGCAAAATACTTTTTGCAAAACGTTTACTTGAAGAATGATTCTCCCATTAGAATATAAAGATCTACCATTTCTCAATACTCATATCAATCCATCCTACTAGTTTTTCCTCTGCTTTGTAGGTGCGGTGGAACAGATTCCTCTCCTTTGAAGACAGTCTTTTCGCTAAATACTTGTTGAAGCAAATGTCTGCCAGCTCAACTGCTTTCTAAATAAAGTCTTCATATATCTCTTGTTTCATGAATTTGGACAGTAATCGCAATGTAAAATTTCAAAGAAGGCCAAATCCATTCACATAGCCATTTAAAGAAAATCAGCGCAAATGCTTTACCAGTGGTACCTGGCTCCATTTAAGCAGACAAAAACAAAGAAAGGAGCCATAAATTTTGGACACAACATGAAAAAGAGAATCTTTCTGTATGTATAGTAAGCATATGATAGAAGAGCAGTATTTTTGAAGACAAGTAGCAAATAAAGTTATTGTAAAAAGCAAAGGTTGGCTGCCTGCTGTGATTGTGATGGATCACAGTCCACAGGAGGCTCTTTAGTTGTAGAAAGACCTTAACTAACAAAATTCTTAAGTTGTGAGAAGGAGAAAGCACTCTCACTTTTATTCTCTTTTGGGTGCAGTATTTAGTACAGTGGGAACCCTGGTCTGTTGGGCTTCCAAGCGTTAGTAGCGCTGTTATTGCTGCCTGTGCTTTATAAAGAACAGATCTCTCTATTCTAATGGAAAGGTGGGATGGCTAAAATCCTTCCAGTTGTAAATACCTAAAAAATAAAACACAACACTAGAGATCTACCTGTCTAAAATCTGAATAAAATACCCAAAAGGGAGATTGACTAACATGTATACCATCTTGCAGATCATAGGAGGTGTGGATAATAGTTAATGTTGTATAAAAATATAAAAAATGTTACCCATAAAGCTATTTTAAGTATTAAGTAAAACTTTTAAGGGGGAGTGAATTCAGCTAAGGGAGAAGGAGGAAGAGTTATATATTTGTGGTGTCTTTCCCAGCTCTCACGAGTCATGTAAGTATATTAAGAACTGTTACTATATAAATATCTTGGCTGCCATACAAGTGCCCTACATAGTGTTTGGAAATGAGGGACTTGAACAGTGTAGGTGTTGAACCAGCTTTAGATATTGTACCTTCCTTTTTCCCAGGCACAAAAATATGGACCTAAGAATGGTATATCAGCTCAGACCAGAGGTGTTTCTACATTAGTATCTTGTTTTTAACACTGAATGATAGCAGATGCCCAGGGAAGAGTATTATTGGGTGTGCAAATAGCTGAGTGTCTGAAGGGAAATATTACTGATTTCTAACAGGATGCAGTTTAGGGGTCTCTGGGCAGATGGTTTGGTAATTAATCACATGGGTTGTAATAGTTATGAATTTCTGCATCTTTTTTTTGAACCTGTGATAGCTTTAGCATCTGCTGCATCCTGTGACACAAGAATGACAGAAGTTTAAAGTGTCCATTTTAAGTTAGACTGTTGCCAGCTTAAGAGTTACAATCCTCCACTCCTTTCATTTTGTATGGTGTAAAACCCAGTTATTTTTAATTTGTAAAATTTTATATGAAACTTTAATGGATAAAATTGAGTTCTTGATGTGTACATATGGAAAGTGAGGCCCTGTGTGCGAACTCCTGTTTACTGAGAAATACAAAAGAAGAAGTCTTCATAAAATCTCACTTCCAGTAAAGTCCAGTATATTCACACCTTGCATTTAACTTAACATGGAACCTGAGAACTGCTTATAGCCAGTTTTGCTCTTAGCAATGTGTCTTTTTGTAAAGACCATGGTGTTCATATCTGTATATGAATTCTACCTATAAAAAGCTGGCCTTTGAAAAGTAATTGCCAAGTTTGTAATTTTTTACAAGAATAAAGGACGTTTTGATTGAGATTTTGGTGTGAACTTTCTGTAATTGAGTAGCAGAGGACACATATCAGTATTTGTCATATGGTCATTCAAGAAAAAAGTAAGACATTCCTGAATAATTTGGAAACAGAACAGTATGTTAATGAAATGGCTCTTTCCTATGGTCAATAACTGAACTTTCACTTAATCTGTGAAGAAACAATGATATAAATCAAATGGGCTTGATGTGCATTTCCGAACTTAGATTGCTCTGGAGTCTGTTGAGTGCTTTTGGAGTTTGATATGAACTTATCCCTGGTTTGAATTCCTACTTCCTTCTTTTAAATGTTAGCGTATGTTAGCAGATCTTTAATGATGTTTAATGATACCTAAGGCAAAGGATCCTTTATGGCATATATATGTATTTTTTTTTTAATTTTCTTTTTAATTTGTCAGAACAGAAAATGGAGCCACAGCTTCCACTGTCCATTAGCTGTTTATTAATTCAATTAGCTGAAACAGTGAAAGTGGTTGATTCCAGGAGAGATTTAAATAAATGTATTTGAATTTTATAATGATATGGGAAGCTATTCAGTGGAAATCTTGCATGAATAATCAAATGATAAAATTAAACCAGCTTGTGTTACAGTATGCACTTTGGAACCATGTGATGTTTTTCCGAAGTGGAGATAAAGATATAAAAAAGGTTAAAAAAAAGATTAGAGGAGTGGAGGAAGGGACATGGTTCTTCTAAGGATACCTATATCATCTTATTGGGAACTGTAATAGACCACTATGAGCAGGAATTAGTCTCTCTCAACAAAAAAAACTTTCATGCATCAACAGGGTTCTATTAAAAGCAAATACAAATCACAAGATTAAGTGGTTCAGTCCTCTGCCTTTGAGTTACAGACCTTCCAGAGGTGGATTCCTACCAGATTTTGCCAGCCCACTGAGGAGACATTCTCTCTTCCTTTATACCAGCAGAATAACCCTATGGAACATGCATTAAATCCAATATAAGTTATTTTCCAGTGTTGCAAAGAGAATTTTTGAATTTGAAAGTCTGTTCACTGGAGCTGTAATAAGATTGAGGAGAGTGTACTGTATAAAAAAAAGTATAATTTGAGCTCAGTACTAGTGCTAGGAGTATGATGCCTATACAGTATTAGTCCCTCCTCCCAGAGGCATCAGAGGCTCATGCTGGGTAAATGTGTTGACAGCATCTCCTGGAAAATGCCTCAGCTTACATGCTGCAAGTCTTATTAGCAAGGTGCTAGTCTGCTCTTCTACAGAGCAAATGGACATGGAGAGAGGACTTAAGGCAAACAGAGCAAAGACGATGTGTACAGACATGTTTCATCCACATAATATAAGTAGTTCACAAGAACTGTGTATTACGTACTTTCTAGTAGCAAATTGCTGACCGGCCTCATTAGGGAAATATGTTCAGTCAAAAAATATCCATATCCATGGTGAAGCCAGTAAGGATACACAGACAGGGCTGACATGAAGCAGTATGAGACTTTAGTAACCGTATTGACTCTTAGAGGTAGGATTCACAATGGCTTTTTAAAGGAAGGATTTTAGAGTCTGGCTTCGGTGACTTTTGCATGGTATCTTCTAAATCCTGTTAAGGAGTTATAGAGGACTTTGTTTTCTTAATTGTTATGGACAAGAAGTTAATAATGGGAAAAACCCCAAAACCAAACTAGTCCTTATTTTTATTGACAAAGGGATTGGAAATTGCTCTCTCTTCCCAGGATTAAATGAGAGATCACTGATTAGATAGTGATGATGTAGCTTGGGAAATGAGGAAGAAGATTATATGGGAAATTCTTATAATACAGTTTCATTTTCAGTACTGTGTTGGTGGATTTTGCAGTCGTTATTAATACAGAAAACAGATGACCTGAATAGTGGTTGTTCCGGGCTAAAAGTGACTGGTAATGCTGAAAGATCTCACAAAAGATAGCTTCCTATTTCCATGAGATGTGACAGTAAAGTCTTTTGTCCCTGTCATAGGGAGGCTATATTCCAGAGGTTGGATGGTTAATTGTCTTCCCCTTCGCCCTTTGGAGTTTGCTTTAAATATTTCTGGTGTGAGGAAGCTTCTAGCTGGTTTGGAGAGAAATATTTGTGATTTAATTGTCCAGTGCTGTGGTGCCAGAACAAGCTCTTGCAGTTAAGAGTTGGATGCGAGATCCTTGTGGGTCCCTTCCAACTCACGATATTCTGTGATTCTGAATTTTAAAATAGCATTGCTCATGGAAGCTTCAGAAATACTAGGAAAACTTCAATCCCTGATTTGGATTTGAATTTGTGTCCATCTTTGTCATCCAAGAATTCACGGGGAAACCAAGGATTGGCCAGCATTTGCTTTAATGAAAATTGTCCTAAAACGATCAAATGACCTTTGCGTGGGAAATAACAATAGGATTTTTACAGTGTCTTCAGGAGCAGATCTGCTACTGGTTGTCCATCATCTTTAAGTAAGATAGAAGGGGACAGATATGTCGTGAGGTTTTGGATCATACTGATTGTCCTCCAGCTGCGTAGTCACAGTTTTGGCAAATGTCATCAGTAGAGAAATCTTGTTTGGGTATTTTTTTTTGTTTGTTTAGTTTTAAAGCACCTCATTGTGTTAGCTGATCTAAAAATCTACCTGGAAAATTGCCCCAATTTAAAAATAAATAGCAATTGCATGCAGGCATACTTGGCTGCACAGCAAGATCTATTTTTGGAAAAGGTTTCTGTCTTGTTTTTACTTAATTTTAATGATCTGGAGTTTTACGTTCATTTGAGACATCCTAATGAATTTTGACATCTTTTCCAGTCCTTCGTAATAGATAAATGAATGCATCCTCTGGATCAGATTTCGGAATCATTTGTGTAAGGGAAGCTATGCTTATCTTCAGATAACTCCAGGTATTTCAGTAATTCCTAGTGTGTTTGGAGTTCTGCCTCTGCTTGGTTGGTGTTTACTCTGGTGGGTCTTGTGGTTGGAAAGGTGAAGTAGGCTGTAGGAGGCTGCTGCCATATAAGCACAGCAAATTAAAAAGCACCTGCAACCCCATTGTAGATGAGGGTTCTGATGAAATAGTGATTTAAAAAAACCAAAACCAACCTGTGTCAGTCTAAAGTAACAGTTAAATTTTGATTTTATTTTCCTTGTGCATTGGTTGATGATTACAGCAGCAGACTGGGAGTCAGAACTTCTGTACTCCTCTCTCAATTCTACCATAATCTTCTTATTGCCTTGAGATGCCTAATTGTCTTTTGCTCTGCAGTATAATGAGAATAATGCTATTTTCCTACTTCTTGTAGGATCACTGAGGCTAGTAACGCACTCCTAGGACATTGGATAAAAGGTTCGAAATTTCAGGCTCATGTTAAAAGAAATCATAGTATAGTTGGAATTGAGTCAAATGTTCACTCAACTGAAAATTATTAGACAAGGTATTGGTTAAACTAAAAATGTTGCCGAAAGAGAAGGGACTGAAGCAGGACAGGCTAAGCTATAAATACTGGTATGCAACTCCTTATTTTCTGGTGTTCTAGTCGATTCTTGAGACTGTGAACTCTTGGCTTGTCACTTAATGTTATAAACCATCAGACACAGAAATTATGCTAAGGTTACAATACTTTAAAATCATAAGAATGATAAAAACGCGTGCCTGGATGAGGTATCCACATACGGCATGTATTTGGACATATCCACTAAAGCACTCTTGTTTTGAAGGATTCTTCCACATGCTTGTACCAGATAGGGAATCATGGAAAGAGTCCACAGTGTCACTGGATTAGAGTATGGTGTGTTGGGATTTTTGGGAGTTAGCAATGAGAAGTCTTTATCATTCATTCATTGGTAAGGGTGTATTTGTGATGAAAAGGTTAGTGCACTTCTACCTCCCCTGTGTATTAGAAAATACATCTGCAGAGTATTCAGCTTTATCCATAGAGATGCCTTTTGGCTGCAGATATTTATGCAAGGTTGTGGGAGTGTTCATTTTCACAGCAATGTTTGTGTTTACTGAAGCAGTACAGTAAAGCAGGGTTGCTCTTTTGTTGGAAAGTCTTATCCTACCTGCTTGGGATTTTTTCTGGAGGACAGATTACTAATTCCTATAACATTTTTCTTTCGTTCTTTAATAATTAACTCAGCTATGATGCCCCAGCTTTATTTCTGAGCAGTGCAGTATATAATATACCAAATACAATTTTTCGATGTTGATATTAGGATGGAAATAAAACATTAAGGTTATGTGGCCTAAACTTCCACACAGCACTGCCTTTGCATTATATGTGAAGTTGGGTGGTTACATTAAACTAAAGAAATGTTCTTTTCTGAGAAAGTGAGACTTAAATTCATGATACAGGTATGAAGTTTGCTCTCACAAACTGTTAACCATTTACAGTTAACAGTTAACTTAATAGGACTGTTGTTGCTTGCATCTGAATATAGGTAGAGACCCTGTGAAGAAGAGAATTGTACTTCCAGATAAAAAGGTGAATATAAAATTTCTTAGGTCACAGAGTGGTGTAAGAAAACTCAAGAAGGTCCTTGTTTTGAGGCTTATCAGTGTTCTGGTGCAAATGTTTATTCAGAAATTAAACCAAACAAATGAAACATGCCATGAAATATGCAGTGAACAAAATTGCATTCTTTTGTAGTAATTTTCTTCACTAGGTTTCTCAAATTGTGGTGTGAAGCTCCCTGGGTGTCTCATCTTGAGCTACTTGCCACCTCTCTTTGTAACATGTCTTGTTCACCTATCTTTTTTCTTTCTACTTTTTGAAGGGCTTATACTTTGTCTTCACAGGTTAACTTGCCACCTTTGAGGAGCTGAATGAATTCAGGGGTCTCTCAGGGATTTACATTCACCAAAAGATGATAGCACTGTCATGTTTCTTCTCTTTTCCCTCTGCATTTTTTAGTTTTTCTTTCAGGACAAGCTCCTGTGGCTGTGTGATTGATACTGTGCACAGTTCCTCGTAGTGAGACTGTTAAGGTTTTTGCTCTCTAAACTCTGATGTTTGTTAGGTGGCCTGTACCACAGTACTCAGGCCTTCTCTTTCAAGCTTTTCTTGCAGGGTATTTCCAAGTATGAATGAGTGACAACAGGGAGGGAAGAGTTGTGAGAGACGCTGGATTCAAAGAAGTGTGCAGCTTGTTCGGCAGCATTAGGCTATCTAGTGCACTTTGCAGCACTCTTGCTGTGAACTGACAGCCTTTTGTTCACAATTTTGGAAAATTTCAGGCCCAGAACTCTGGTCAAAACACTATTTAGACAAAAAATGGCTACTGCTCTGAAACCTATAGTCTCTCTTCTTATACTAAGGTTGTCAGACCTAATATAGAGGTGCCCCATACTCTACTATTTGAAGGATCAAAGGCTTAATAAACATGATACTTCAAATGGTGAGTTATTTGCCCTAGCACCCGTTCACATGGAGTATCTTCTGCAGAATTTTTCTGGTGTTTAGAAACAAAGTGGACAAAAGTTTAATTTTTTTTTTTGGTAGGTTTGTGTAGTCTGTGTTTGATTTCTTGTTTTCTTTTTCCTCTAGATTCAAAAACTTTACTGATTGTAAACAAGGCATTCCCTCACGCTGGTGATAAGTCAAAATCTGCCATGGGACAATTGCCTCTTTCTTAGCATGATGTCAGTGGAAAGCCTGAAAATGCTGCCATGCAGCAGCTTGCTTTCTCAGCTAGAAAAGTATTGTTTATTGTCAGGGGCTTGTTAGATCCTTAGTATCATAGATATTGATTGTATGTAGCATAGTCATGCCATCCTTGAGTCAAATGCCGTGACTCTTTGTGGTTATACCCACAATCAGCAAGATATCATAGGGTTCTTGTAGCTTGAGAATATAAAGACTTATTTTGCTGAACCTATGATCAACTGAAAAGATTGCTTCCTGCTTTCCTCTGTTTTTGTTGCATATTTCTGTCACACAGAAACAAAAATGAAGCAAAGGTACATAGCTTTTGGGTTGAGGCAGATATTGCGGTTTTCAGGGAGGTATTTTCCCATGTCCTTTCTGTTCCCCTAGCCCCTGTCATGTTATGTGATTACAGCAGTAGCCAAAAATATGGCTGTAAAGAGTCCAGCATGAGGATAACACTCTCTTCTGTCAGGAGTTTGCAATCTGCATTAATTTTTAAGGCAGACACATGTTGTATATTTCTATCAGTTGGGTCTTTACGGGAATAATTTGAAGGGAATCACTGCCCTCCTAATTTTTTCATCAGCATTTTATCTCTGTTTTGCTTAATTGCTGATTGCACATTTTTTTTTAATAACTCTCCTATCTAACTTATTGAGACAGGATTGTCTTGCATAGGGGATTTTATGAACATGTAATTTCTGATGTCAAATAATTTAGCATTTAATTGGCGTGCTAATAAAAAAAATGCTTCAATAACTTTGGTTTTGTTTCCTTTTTTTTTTTTTCAAGTGTGTCCTACAAATGCTATTACTAGTCTGAAGGATACAGATTCTGCCATCTCCCTCCTTGCCCAAACCCTGTATCTTTACTAAGCTAATTAAGCATCCCTAGTACTAGATGGCAGATGACACTCTAGTATGTATGGAAGGCTCTTGACCTGTTTACTAATTCCAGGAAATTAATACCATGCCTGAAGTCTAATTTGGGCCCTTTGCCTAAGAGCTTTAGCATCATGGCTTCAAAATAAAACTACATGAATTCTACATGTTGACCTAGTGCTCTTTTTACCCTGTGAAACACCTGCCTCTTCTCAATATGGCCTTAGTTCATCCCATTTTCCCAGAAGGAAACTTGCTTCTTGTGTCTCTGCTTTCCTCTTAGAGGGATTCCCTCCAGCTCTGCCGTTAGCTGCATGACTGGGATAACGTTTGTCGTGACCTGATGTCTCAGCTGGAAGGGAGCAGATCAGTCACTGGTCAGGCTGGAACCAGCTTCGAAAGATTGACCCACTGCTGCTATATGACTGCAGGATTTAGCAAATAACCATTACAATTTTTCTTGTCACGTGTGCATATGTAGATGGCTTTGAATGGGGGGAAGTAAAAATATCAATTCCTGCATAGCGCCTCTGTTATGAACTGGACATATGCATTGTTCATGCCATATTCATCCATCTGAAATCTTGTGGATGTTGAGATTGGAATTAGGAAGACTCTATATTTTCCTGAAGTTTTAAGTAAGTAAAACTAATACATCTATTTTTTTGTCTGTAAAGCAGACAAAACGTGTTGAAGTCTGACCTTGTCAGTTTGCTATGTCTTCTCCTGCTATACTTGGTAGAGACTGTCACCAGTCTGCTGCTGAATGATTAGAAGAGAAAGTGTGCCTGTACCTCATGCAATTTACATTAGAATTTGGCTTTTTAGCATGGTATTCTCTTCATTGTCAGCTTTTAAACTGAGATTTGGGACCTTTTTGTGTTGTGGTGGAAGTGCAAAATCATGGGTCCTTAATGGAGGAGAAGCCTTTCTGAAAATACCATTGCCAGAAGTCTTTTTTTGCTATAATATGTTAGAGAGCACTTACAGGGTGGCTAAAAATGGATATTAAAAGACACTATTTTTAAGTGTAACTTTTTATCTTAGTCTATTGCAGTAGATTTAGCCTTTAGTGCAAGTTGTCAAATTTAAATAAAATAGCTTTGCTGATAAATAATCTGAGTATGTATTGCTTACATATTTTTACTGAAGTTTTAAAAGTGCATCAGACCACTAAAGTGAGGGAAGTTGTTGAGTAAATAGTTGAATTCAGTTTTCTGAAGGGGCAGATCAGCCTGCAACAGATTTTCTTCAGAAGGCACAGATGACAAATTATTTGTTTATTTCAGTATATTTTATGTTCTTTTTTTTTTTCAAGGAGAAACTGAAAAGGGTTGTTTTCTTCTTTCACAGTGTAATAAAATTGAAATATGATGTTGAGATCAGTTGTTTCTACTGATGAAGTGATGCAGCATCTAGAAAGTCACCTCAGTTCACAAACTAATGATAATTCTTCGTTTTATTTAAAGTAAATAATTTAATTTTCATTGAAAAACATGATTAATAGAGGCATATGTGTCCAAAAATCTAGTGTAGTTTTATTGTAAAACTTGGATTTCTGTAAATGGAATTCTAGTTTCCTTTGAAAGTAACTTCATACAGTTGTGAGTTTGGAAGATAATCCTGAAATGCAATCCTTTAAAATACTGCCTTTTTTTTGGTTTGGTTTTGTTTTGTTTTTTGTTATTCCCAGCAACATTGTTGACACTGGATTTTGGACTGTTGTCAGTGGTATTTCTTGTTCTAGGCTGGGTCTTAAAACACTTCAGAGTACCTTGTGTACTTGCAGTGTTATGTGTGCAGATACAGTGTCAGTGGGGCACAAATGGCAGTTTGGAGAACATCTCGTCCAGAAACTGAAAAGGAACATTTAACCACTCTTTTTTTTGAATGCAAGATAGAAGTGGACAGAAAAGTTTTGCAGCAAGATAGAAATTGACAGGAAAATACCAGATGAGCTACATTCAGTGGTGATAGGATCTGGAAGCCAGTAATGGTAAATTCTGCCTTCATACTTTGATGCTGTCTTTCCCTTCAGTATTAAGAAAGGTGCTCCAGCTCTGTCCTGTGGAGGAAGTTCCATGGTGCAGCTGAGCTGAGTTAACATCTCTCTGTTTCCAAAATGTCTCCCTGCACCTAAGTCTTGTGCCTGCTCCTTAACTTCTGCCCCAACACTCAGCTGACCCATCAGTGTTTTAATCCAGCTCCCTAAGGCCACAGAGTATTTCTCACTTTTTTTTTAATATTTGTTTTCTGATATTTTAAGAAACTGAGTCTGCCCTAGGACAGATGTCAGACAGGCACCCAGCAACGAAAAGGGGGATGAGTGCCAACCAAATCTAGGAAGGGAAATTGGAGTGGGCCGTTGGGGTGGTAGAGATTAAGAAGTCTTTCTATGGCATAGGCTGCTTTCAACGATTTCCTTGTCTTGCAGGCTGGTACCTTTAGGAAGGAATCATACTTACCTATCTGACAGGGTTGCTAAAAAGACTTTGTAGTTCGGCATTCAAGGCATCGCAAGTGGTGAGAAAGATCTTATAGAAGCAATCCTGCCTTTTTGTATACTGAATGTACTACTACTTTTTCCATAAAGCTTTATTTCTCAAGAGACAAGACTTGGATAAAGCTGTTGGATTACCACTGACAGTGGTAACTGCCAGTCACATATCGACTCTTCTGCTGAAGAGTGCTGAAGCTCTCTTGGTATTAGTAATTTTGTGGTTAGAGCGGGGCTATGTGTTTGAATCATTGAAGGTTGCTATGAGAAACCCAGTAGTGTTTCCGTAGAGCATAGCAATGTAATTATATAAGCTTCATTTGAAAATTGATAAGGTGTCAGTTATTTGTAGCTCTGCTTCTGAGCAAAAAAACCAATAACAAGTGTTGAACAGAGCAGAGATGACCTGCATGCACCTGATTTTGTGTGCATCTGCATGTGACATTCCAGCAGATAGACTTGAGTTTGCTTTTAGTCTGTTCGAACTCTTGATGATCTGGGTACTGTTCTGAGAAGCAGCAATAAAGGGCATTCCTTATCAACCCAGAGCAGTTGCTTTGTGCTTTGGCTTTTGGCTCTTGCAAGGAGAGCAACAGATCCAAGAATCACAGAACACATTGCATGGGGTAATGTTATTAAACAGTAAGTGCCTTGCTATGCTCTGCTTAAAAATTTTGATAAAACGTTGAAGCATTGAGAGGGAGTAATCCTGTGACATCTGTAAGGCTCTGTGTAGGAAACAAACACTGCTTCATTGTGGAACATCCCAGCCTATGTGCTCCCCATCCCACCAGGAGACTGACTGCTGAGCAGAAGATAGTCTGTAATCAGGTCCCTGTAGCTCTGCATTGCTCTAATGTGTCTGTCAAGAATCTAGCACTGTCTTGCTTTATTTTATGGTTCATATTGCCTTCTGTGAGATGGATTTCTTAATCTGAAATGAAAATTGGTAAACATACAAGTGCAAAATAAAGCTTGTGAGTTATATTTATAAAAAGCCTTGTTACTGGTTTCAGTCAACTGAAATACCAATTTAACTATTTTTTGGATGAGAGCTCTAGCTTCTCAGGTTTTAATCAACATAATATAGCTTTCCAGCCTTTTTTGCTTACACTGGTTACAAGACTTCAGAAAGTACTTTGCTTCAGATGCTGCCTGTAGTTAAGCAGATAAAAAGAAATCATATGGATTGGATATTGTATTATTTTATAGACATTTTGCCCCTAAAGGGAGGGGAAAGTCCATAAAACTTGCAAATATTGTCTCCTACCTACTTACCCAGTAGAAATAGCAAAAAAAAAAAAAAAAAAAAAAAAAAAAAAAGGCAAGATAATTAAACAGACCAGAAGGGCTTTGCAGATAATTTGTACCTGTCTTGGAATACCAAGGGTACAATATCTCCCTCTGCATGGATGGAAACAGGAAAGAAGTTCTGGAGAATTCTTAAACCTAGTGCTATACTTTGGTCATTCTCTGGAGCAAGGGGAAGAAAACTTGGTTTTGTTAGCAGGTCCCTTAAATGTCATGTATGTGTGGGATCTTTTGCAGTTCGGTTGCTTAAGGACTTTGTGTCCAGTAGGGATGGACAGGAAAGAATGGAATATCTGTTTTAGGGGTTTTGTGGTTATCCATCAGTAAAACATTATTTATTCTCATTCTTGGTGATAGATTTTGGAAGGATTGCTATAGGATTGACAGTGAGGGAATATTTAGAAGATGAAACTGGCATATTACATATCTCTCAGGTGTGTTAATTTATAAAATTATTTGTTCCTGTATGATAATTGTCTTTAGGGGTTTGCTTTTTGCAAGTGTATTGTGGAACATTTATCCATTCAATTCTATGTTACGGTTATTTAACATGCTTGGAACAGTTTATGGCACCTCCTTACACTGGCTTTGCGGTTTTATTAATGCGCTGAATTGCTCATCCTGGGAATGCAATGAGTAGGTTATTCTTTTTTTTTTTTTCTCCCAGGTAATCCTAGCAACTTTCCGTGTTCTGTTTTGACCAGTGACACAAACATTGCACAGCCCCTTGTACAAGAGAAATACATTATAATATAAATGCAAGGAGAAATAGCAGTGGCAGTAAAACAACTGTGTTGTGATAGTTTACAGTTATAAACGAGGCAGTATATTTACATGTAACGTCTTGGTTTGTATCTTTTTATAAAGAAATAGGCTAATTTCAGGCAAACATATAATCTTTGGATTATAGATAAAGTATAATAGATTTTTTTTTTTGTTTTGTATCTTACATCAAGCAGGCCAATATTGAGTTGGTAGGTTGACAATTCAGTTAAATCAGCAGCTGTGTCAGCTATTATTTGAGGTTTTAGAGTCACTGAGTAATAGATTTTCCCATATTAATTTAGGTATTTAATTCTTTTAATAGTTAGCAATAGAATTTTTGTATTCTGACATTGTAAATTTTGTATGTTCATCATCTATCTTTGTTTCATGCTGTCATTCAGTAGAAGAGTAAGTGAAAAGTAATATCTAATTTTACTTATTTGGGTAGAATTTTTAAAAAAATATTTTTGAGTTATTTAATTTCAAGAGCCTTGTATCAGCTTTATGAAATAGTGTATTTTTATCTTTTTCTCTAAATAATGTTTTTTTGTGCATCTGTCTGCTACAGATCAAATGTAATTTCTGTTTCAAGCAGATGCTGAACTGTTGATTTCATGCAATCTAGTTAATAAAGGTAACAAGAAAGCATATAGTTTTCTCATAGTAACCTCCTATTATGTGGTCTCTGCATAATACACAGTTAATGGAGAAAGTATTAAGATGTCAATGCAGCATTAGATACTGAAGTACTGTACTGTCTTACGTTCCTTGAATCTAAGGAGACACTGGAATATACTGATCCTCTTAAGCTACTGAATTAAAATCCTTAAAAAGATGTTTTCATGTAATTTGTTTTAATAGACTTTGCAAGCTCAAGGGGACGACTGACACTGCAAGATTATGATGTTACCTTGCCAAGCTGCTTACCAGAAAAAGCAGTAGAATTTTCCTTGGACAGTTTGCAAGGAGGCTTTTTTAATACAGAAGAGGAAGCTTCAATACAGGTGTTGAGTTTTACAAAGGGAATTATCAGGGTGGATTATATGTTGTTTCTTTTCTCTGACTGTTCTGCTTTTTCACCCCTTCACATAGACATATAGAAGTAGCTCATAATATACTACATATTAGGCTTTTATGTGGCTCTGGAGGTACTTTGTGAAGTACTTATTTAATAAAAAGAATATTTTACTAAAACAAGTTTTTCTAAATATATAGTAATTTTAGGCATATGAGGAAAAGAGTGTCTATGTAAGATAGCTATAAAATTTTAGGTCAGAATTACGTTATTTATGAAATGACCTCAGATTGCTTTTATCTTCTTATTGTTACTTTTGTCTAGGAAAGGCAAAGCATGCTTGAGCAAAGCATAATTGCAGGACTATGACCTATATTTGTCAGATTTAGCAGAAGCTGTCTGCTAAGTAGCACAGCATCTACTAAATGCAATCATATTACTTCCCCAAATCCAAGTTTTCAAAATGATGTAGAAAATGTACGAGGCTGACATTCTTCAGCCAAATCAGTATTTTCTATGGTTGTTTTGAAAAGTTTACCATCTTCATCTGAAGATCCACGTCCTCCTTGGAAAAAGCAGTAAGGTGAAACTTGGCCATGGGAAAGAAGAAAATCCATAGAAAGAATGTTTCTTCCTCCTATTTAGTCATGCATAGCTTTAGCCTTGATTATATGTGAATGCATTAGCCCTGTGTGAGTATATGTCTAAAAGACACAGGTTTAACTGTGATGATGAATCTTCCTTTTTGATTCTCCTGTTGGTAGATTCTGAATTTGAACTTTAAAAAGAAAATAAATTAATCTGATAAGCGTAGGATAGGTAAAGATGTATTTAAAGAGGCATTGAGTGTTTTCTATTGAGGAAGAAAAATAATTGGGTCTGAGTAGTTTAACGGTTGCTGCACTTATATAACTTCCTGCGGGAAAAAAAGGAGTAATATTATTGTAGCACCCAGCTAGCAAGTAATGAGAATATTATTTTGACCAAAAAAAAAAAAACAAACCCAAAACCCACAGAAATTTGCAACATTTGTTTACTTTCTTGACGAAACCTGAATATTTGTTCAATGGAAGAGCATTTTCATAACTTTGTAGAGATTAAAGTTAAAAGCAAGCACTATCTGGTAGTTGTACAGAGAGTATTAAAGTGAAATATTCAGAATGTCTACTTAACTCCTGTTTCTCCTTAAATATACTTTTCAAGTGTTTCTGAAACTCTTTCTGTTCATTCATTTTCATCTGTGATCATTTTAACACATAGGTATTTTTCATGCTTACGAAAATAGAAGACACAGTCATTGATAGCCATCCTTCCACCGAATACCTCTGCAATTGGCAATTTTTACCTGTTACAGACTTCTTATTAGAAAAGTGGTAGTGTCACAGTCATGCATGAGGAAGGTTTGAGCTGTTGGCGACTACAGCATACTGCTGTTTCTTATCCCCACTTCAGAATTTCACATTTTATCTACCTATGTAAAGAGAGAGAGAATCAGAATTGTGAAGACCTCTACAAAGTAATACTACTTGGACACAAGACTGCTCTGTGAATTTGCCCTAGTGCAGATCTGCCTTCCTGCCTTCAGCTCACCCACCAGAACATGACTGTGCCTAGAGGACGCCTGTGTCTTGCTGGCCTCCTTGCTTCTGGCTGGACAGGTGTCCAGTCAACACTTGGCATGTTTTTGCAGGCAGAGCAGATTGAAAACATAATTTACCTAACAAGACACATGTGTATGCAGCTGATCTCGTGCCTTTCGAGTGGTGGTAGTGAAACAACTGATTTCGGTACAGAAGTCTTTGTTGTGCTCCAAGCATTCATTTAAAGCTCCTGGCTTTTACAAAGGCTTCTGCAGTGATTCTCTCTTATCAAGGTTGCCTCTAAAGTGACCACTCCTTGATATGTTTCCATTATATTGTATGCCTCCTTTAACTCAGAGACCTTGGCACAACCTTCCAGAACCTTGAGGAAAAAAACACGTAACTTGAAGCAAAAGGGGACAACAGGTATGGGGAGGAGATGAAGCTGTTCTTTAGCTTTGCATTTCTTTATTGCAAGGGCAGGAGTATCCCTGCACTGCATCTAGACCGCTAAGCACTGGTTGTGAGGTGAGTGCAGGTCCTCAAACACAGACAGAGATCTTCAGTTGTGGCACATTTGAGGCACAGTCAGGACTAGAGTTAAGTTCTTGATCCCAAAGCCAAAGACTGAGAAACGCAAGTTCTTTGCAAAATGCAACTCTTGTCTTTTTATATTTTAAAAAAATACATATACACACATATCTCCAGCCCACTGAAGGTCTTTGTGAGAAGTGCCTTACTTCACAGCTCTAGCCAGGCAGCCTGTGGTTAGCATAGGACTGCAAGTGGGTAGCTCATACCCACAGTTCTCTTCCCACCTGTGGTGCAGCTTGGAGGCATCACCAGGAGCTCCCCCCCTGCAGGCTGATGCAGCATCCTTTGCTGCTGCAACATGCTGCACTCAAACTGCTTCTCAGCGATTATCAGATTTCTGACTTAAATGTATCTTGCTGTTCAACAGAAATGATTATTGTTTCTGAGGCTCTCTGGAATTGTAAAAACTGGTGACTTCCGTTGTTTTCTCCCTTCATCTCCCCTCCTTTTTTACTTTATTGGCTTTTTTCCAGTGTGGCAGTGCCTGTATCACATACAAAGGTGTATTGGAATTTCGGAGGAGAATATCGAAACTTCAGTGTATGCTCATAAGAAAGTACTCAAAGAGCCTGTGGGTAGATATTGGAGATAATTAGGAACTAGCTGGAACTGCTGCAGGCTCGAGGGATGTTTGCAGGCTGCAGAATGTTCCTACGGGAAAGAAATTGCTCTGTAATTACAGGCAAGGTCAGTGCAGTCAGTTCAGTGGAAAAGAGATGGTGAAAGCTGGGGTTCCCTCCCTTGAAGATCTTTGCATGTCATTAGAGAGATACAGTTGTTGCCACTGTTTAAGGAAGTGTCTGGTGAAGTATACATTGTCTAAGTGTTCTCTGTGCTGTGAGGATGGCAGCCCTTTCTTGAGAGAGAAGATAGACACTTTCAAGTGAAAGGAATTTCTTGGTCACACTTTACATTTCTTTGAATGTCTAAAGATTTTAGATGTATGTTTCAGTGGTGTGAATCTCTAATTTGTTTAAAAGGCTAGTATATGATAATTGTACATTTTATTTTCTGAAACAGGCCTTTCAAAATCTGTCTGAAGTATTTCTGCTCACTTCAGTTTATTTGAAAATATTTTCATGGCTGATGGGTAGCTATGGCTGCAGGACATTTTGGTACCTTCTCAAATTCATCCTTAAGAGAAAAACTTTGCTTCCCTCTCTTCTAATGACAAACCCCTGAGTCCAGAAATATTCTGTACCCAAACTTTGTCATCAGTAGCCTTCAGGTGGCAATACTAGTTGCAAGTACTTCTCCCTTTGGTTTCTCACTTGTGTGGTACAGCTCAACCTTTTCCAATTTACCAGTGCAGCTGAATGTGGGTCAGCACTGGGGTTGCGTCAGGGGTTGATTCAGCTTAACTTAAAATAAAAGAGCAAAAGGTTTTGGGCACAGTTCAAACTGATTGAAATCTCCTGCCACACCTCCCAACCCCTTTCTTGCATTGGCAATAGTGTTGTTGCACATGCATGGTGAGTTCACTAAGGGAAGCTCTCTTAAAATCAATTACTGTTTTTAGAGGGTAAGTTTTCTGGCAAGATGAGCTTCCTGAACTGCACGACTGAAAAAGTGCTGGTGCCTTGTGTCAGGAGAGGCTGGAGGGTATGGTTTATCACAAGGGAAGCTGAGAGTGTGGCTGAATCTAGCACACCAGATATATGAATCTTCATTTCTAAAATTTTTATTTGGATAATTTCTCTGATGTAGTTCAGACTGTAGCACCTTGAGTGATCATTCTGGCTTATGTGAGGGGCATAGTGTGCTGTGCTAGGGGTTGAGAAAGAAGTGATCAGAGCTATGGGAGCAGAGATACCTTCTGCTTGTCCTACAGCTGAAAGCTTTGTATTGTGAAGTCTAGCCTTCAGTTATTTTTCTGGTTTGCTTCCCTGCCATATAAGCGTAACAGATCTGGTATTATTTGACTCAGACATTTCCCATGAGCATGTTTAACCAGTAACTGATTAAAGGGACTTGCATTAGTTCTTCCACAAGTAGATATATTATTTTTTCATTGGAAGTATATATTTGTTAAAGAACGGCTTTCAAAACCAAACCAAAACACAACAACAACAACAACAACAAATTGAGTGTTCTCTCTTGAATATTTTGGCAGGTTCTGGTATCTCAAATATCCTTAGATTTGAAACTGAATCTGTTTTGTCTTTTCTGACTTCTTTCCCCTGTGAACAGTGTAACTATTTACATCACTTCTTCCATAGGTAGGGTTTTTAACAATCTGCTGTATATCATATCTTCAGGCCTCTGCCTTTTGGAGAATGTATGTAAATCTGGCAACTCACAGTTAATGGCTTCTAACAGCTTCCTTAGAAGCCTTTGGTGTTTTTCTTGAAAAATATTTTCCTCAAGGCATTTTAAAATTTGTTTATTGCGTATTACTTCTAACTACTTTGTAATTTAACCACCATTTAATCTGATGGTGTAGCATCAAGAATTGAAAGTGCAGTGTATATAATAGTTCTAGAAATCATACAGATATTTCCTTTATTTTTCATACAAGAACTATACATGAAAAAGATCTTGCACTTCAAAGAACATATGTAATGTACATATATCACCTTCTCTGCTATTCCAAGGACCCAGGAGGGTCATTCAGCACATCAGAAATGCCAATCAGCTACTACTCTTTTTTATTTTCAATTCTCAGAGAATGTAGTTTGGGGAGGAGATGGTTTTAAGTTTTTCAGAATATTGCAATGAAATAAATTTTGTCAATACTCACAATGAATGTCTACAGAACAGCCACTAATACAAGCTTCACTTCTCTCAATATGGCAACAAATAATTTTTGTCAGTTTTATTTGCTTAATGATATATAGGTGCACATAGCTAACATTACAGTGTCTGTATTAATGGGCTGGCAATTAACATCTCAGTGCCTGGCTACTTATTTGTTTCTGGGCAGCTGTGCTGCTGGTACAGGTCTTTTACATCTCTGATTAACATGACTAACTGTCTTGCCCAGGCCATACAGCTGTCCCCAAGTAGGGAAAGAGCTTCTAGAATTACACAAGGATGAATATTGTGGAGAGAAAACCATTTAAGAACGAACAGAACAAAAATCAAGCATCTTCCAACTTCTTTTTCCTTTCCACTCTTCCTTCATTTTTCTTGGAGTAAAGAACATTTTTACATCCATTATTTAGCTTATTGGTATTTATTTACACTCACATCCTTCGAATTATTTTTGTATTGCTGAGTAATATGCAAGAAATGTGTTAACCTCAATGACTTATGCTGCAATGGAAGGTGAATAAACCGAAGATATGAGTGAAAGAAGAGGAAAACCAGTACCTATTCAGGTCAAAATTACATTTTCTCCCTATGGAATTAGCCCGTTTTTAATGGGAAAAAAATCTTTTACCTCCAAACCAATGATCTTCAGACTTTTTAGGAATTACGTATTTAGTTTCATTAAATAATTTTTTTCTTTTTGGATAGAATTATTTAATAATTTATGTTACTTTATAAGTTTGACTAAATATAAAACAAATTGTATCATCTTACTGGCTTCTAGCTCTATAGTATTAACCTGTAATATAGTAACTATATTACATAATGTGCCAATTTTGTAATGTAGTGTTTAGTAGTAACCTTGATGGTTACTTCCACAGTCACCATTTGGGATCATCTGCCGTCAGCTTGTGCTGAACCAATTGTGACTGGCACTTTTAAAACCTCTTGCTATCTTCATGGATACTGGTGTACATTTTTTCCTTCTTAGACTGTAAAGGGAGGGAAAACTACAGTTTCCTTTGACCTTGTGCAGGTTTGACAGGAAGGAAATCTGGTTATGCTGAAAAGTCCTGAAATCTCTTCAAAGACTCTTCGGCTTATATTTCTTTCCTTAAGATGTTTGGGCAGTCGGAATCTTCCAAAAGCAGACTGTGAGTCCTTTTTTTGGTTTGTTTTTTTAGAGATAATAACTTAGAAATAGTGTGTACTCACTTCAATTTTCCTTCTCTGCTTTCCTTCCCTTCCCAGACCCCTTTTATCCTTACCTTCAGATACTCTGCTCTGGAGCCTTGAACTATTGAAACTTGAGCTATTCAAAACATATTTATATTTTGAATAAACATAAAATGCTGAAGAGCTTGCCGAAGTATTGGTACATTTGGCTGTGTGTGACTTCTTTCTGTTAACGAAAGAGACACCCCAATGAAAGATGCATGCAAACAAGCAAATATTTTTCTGGTTGTCCAACTGTGCCTTAACACAGTTTATTTAAGTTAATGGAAACAGTTAGGAGATAAAAATGCTGAGTTAAATATTGACATTACAGTATGAAAGCTACTGTTTATAAGCTAATTTTTTAAGATTAATACGTAAATTTTCTGTATTGCAGAAACATAACTTGCTGCTGGGTTTTGCATTGGAGAAGAGCTATGCTTTCAGAGCAGAATGAGATAAAATACTCGTGGATCCTACTTTCCCGTGTCACAAGTCTAATATGCTTTTGTCTCATTAGGTGTCTGAACTTAAGAAATATTTTATATCACTGGGCATAGACTTAAAACAGTATTAGAGGATGAGTTAAAATATCATCTCTCTTTGTTGAAGGGAGAATCCAGAGCAAAGATATTTTCCGCTACCCTTTAAGTGAGAGTAAAGACTGCAATTCATTGATATTTAGGGTCCAAATAGTGTTAGAAAAAAATTACCAGAAAAATCAGAAAACATTGTACTTCTGCGATTAGCCCTTGCACTGCTCTGAAAGGAAAGATGCATAAAGTTTGGTTACAAAAAATCTGCAGTTAAAAATTTAGTTTGGATGAGTTGCCTCTGGAAGGCCAAGTTGTTTTTATTATGGGGAACCCAAACTGAATTTGCAGTAGTGGTAAGATTTTGTCCAAGTAAGACCTAGTTCTTCTATAATGCTTTTTTGTCCTCTGCTCTTACACATGCTTTTCAATAGAGTCAGAAGACATGGTGTTTCTTGGTGGGGGAAAAACAAGACAAGAAGCTTGGTTTCAGCATATAGAAAGAAGCAGAACTGTGGGACTGCTGTAATGACACAAGAAAGGGAGTCTAAATTACTGATTTTCTTGAGGGAAGACTAGCATCTGAATCTTTTAATTATGTTATTTCTTAGGAAATACAGAGTGGGTGGAAATGAAGGAGAGGGAAGTAGAAGGAGTTAAGTCTTAATATATAATATGTATATTTTGAGTGTTTCACACTACAGTCTTAAAAGTATTTTTTTCTTGTCTCTGAATATAAGTACTACATAAAGGAAGTGTTGACCCTCCATGATTTAAAGGTAGAATATCCTTGAAGGTTGTATCATATTGAGAAAGGTGTTTGAATAATGACTGACTTTATTCCTTTTGTAGTTATTTTAGATTTTCATCACTCCCTGTCCAGCATTTTTTATACAGTTAGAGTATTTTTAAGAGGAGAAGCCTTTGTTTTGTCTAATCTTGAAAGTGATGGTAGATGGGATTTAGCTGAGGGGTTATTGGTCAAGATACACGAGTCCTTTTCTCGAACTTGTTAATGTTATATACAGTGAATACTACTACTGCTACAAATGCATTATATATGCAATAATTATATGCAGTGAATAATAATAATAATAATTGTTAATTTTATATGCAGTGAATAAGGACAGAAATTGCATACAGATTTTATGCAAAGCCACTGCACCTATAGTTATCTGTATTTTATAATCCACTTGTGAAGTCATGGCTCTTGCATAGTTCAAACAATTCTGTTTAATGCTTACCTCGTGCTCCTCTAACTGATGTTTCAGAGACTCTTTGCTTTCTCAGTAAACATTTTTGTTTGTTTGTTTCTCTGTAGGATTAGTAAAGGCTTGCATCATAATACACATGATGCTAGTATAAAATGTCAACTCTTGAATGCAGATGTCTCAGGAAGGTGCGAGTGAGTATGGAACTAATGGCACTGATCCTTCAGAGGATCGAGTTTGCTTATGGGATAGTCACAGAAGTTCGTCTGCAAGCCATTGTGTTCTGAAAGTTTTTGTGTCTTTTCCTTTATAAAAAGTTTGGTCTGTAATCAAGAAGCACCAGGAATTTGGAAAGTCTAGGTGACATTTCTCATATCCTCATCGTGCTGTGATGAAAAAGAATTTAATAGCAGCCATTATTTTTAAAATTTCAGTTAGTTGTAATGCTGAAAAGGTCTGGCAGTGACTCACGAAACCTCAGTGTTTCTGATAAGTAATCTAACTGCACAGTGTTGTAAACTACTTGTTTGCCTTTATATCTATAGATTTGTTTTCTTACCTTTTCCCTTTAAAAAAAAATCCTATTGATGCATCAATGCTGCACTGACATAAGTAGTCGGTTGCTCAAAACATGAGGTTAGTATAGTGCCATATATAATATAGATACATCTTTGATGAATGTTATGAATGCGGTTCTTGATTTAAATGAGCTCTCTTTAGCAGTAACTGTGTAGATCCAATAACTGCATACGTGTGCACTTAAGATACAACTTCTGAAATATCCTCAATAGCCTTTTCCTTGATCTCACCTACTTTATTTACACTCTTCTGTATAAAACTGACTTTGGGGAATTTTTCTTCCCTTTTTCAACTGGAGACTTATGCAGGATTTGAATAGTGTTTAAAATTCATCTGTATTTATTCAAACTTCTAAGATTTAATTTTGAAGTATCTTAGATCTCTTTAAAGTAGTAGTTAAAGCCCTGGAGGAATCTTCCTGGTCTCTTTGAGACTGATAAGTTTAGTACTGTACTTTCATGGTTTGGAGCATCTTTTCTGTGAGGAAAGTCTGAGAGCCAAGACTCTTCAGCCTGGAGAAGAGAAAGCTCAGGGAGATCTTTTCAATGTGTACCAACACTTGATGGGACGGAATTAAATGAAAGACACGGGCTCTTCATGGTGGTGTCCAGTGGCAGGACCAGAGGCAATAAGCACAAACTGAAACTCAAGTGGTTCCCTTTGAACATCAGGAAACAATTCTTTACTGTGAGGGTGACTGAGCGCTGGCACAGGTTGCCCGGAGAGTTAATGAGTTTTCATATTTGGAGATATTCAGAAGCTGCCTGGCTACAGTCCTGGGCAACTGACTCTTAACTGACCCTGTTTGAGCAGGGTGATTAGACCAGATAATGTCCAGACGTCGTTTCCAACCTCAGCCATTCTGTGACTCTGTGTGCCTCAGGGTCTAACTGTGCCTGCTCTGTCACTTACAGCTCCCTTGCCTATCCTTACTCCGAAGTTGTGAAATCTTTAAGAGTTTGACCCAGAGACTGTGACCAAAAGAAAGTTATTTTTTTCCCCTTCTAATGTATTCTTCCTATATACATTTTATTAGTTATACATGTCAATTGTGAAAAGTTTAGGGAATTCTAGAAGTGAAAAATAAAATTTTGTAGTTTGTCTTTGCGTGTTTCTCAAATAAATATGTGTGTTTCTGAATAATGTCTTTATTTGTATGTAATATAAATACTTTATAGGAGTCCAGTATAAAATCCTTAATCATGTTTCGATTACTATAACAGTAGTCCTTTAATCTTGATTTTGTGACTTATTTTAT